>JANHAO010002899.1:0-27446 GCA_026873985.1 Saraca asoca | reverse complement strand
ACCTCAAACTGGTGGATCTATGGGAGTTTGCTTAGCCAAAGGGGAGAAGAAATTTTTGAAATTCTCAGCCCTTGGCTGCCCCTTTAGCCAAGGAAACCTAACACGTTTAACAGGCTACCAACTCACCAGTAATAAACCTAGGACACAAGAGGACACCAAGATGGAAATTCCAACTCATTGAGGATTGACTCTAGCTCATTGAGGACGCAAGACAAGGTTGAAGCGGGAATCCGGCTTGTTAGGGAGGTCTCCAGCTTGTTGAACGAAGCACAGCATCCCAGCCTTCTTTCAAGACACTCACTTTGGATGAATCTAGTAACAAAACCAATCCTTATGGCCAGCGGATCACCTAGCATAAACTTTGGTCACTAAGCTAACGAGCTAAGCATAGGTATAGAAGTTTAGCCAGCAGCTGGAGGCACATATCCCCAACCAACAGGTTTGCCCCCAAAATCAACACATCAGCCCTTAACAGTCTGATAATAATTTGCCTAGCATTCATTGCCCAATATGGTGGAAATAATCATTTTGTAATTTGTCAAATTACACTTGTAATTCTCTCTACTTCTATAAATGAGGAGAGAGGCTTATTACAACAGGAGGGGGATATATATGCAGAAACTCTACTAAAATACAAAGAGAGCTTGTATACTGCAACTCTATTATAACACAGAGAAACTATCACCTAGAAGCAAATACAATCATCATGGACGTAGGGGTTACACTAACTTTTGTCAAACCACAATAAAAAACTTCTAGTGTTCATTGTTCCTCCTTTTTTCTCTTATTTTCCAACTTGTTTATCAACGCACTTGCAGTTTCAGGTGTTGATCGATTATTGCCGTCAATATTTTGGCGCTAGAGGGAGGGCCCCTAGACTGTTTTCTTTCTTTTTGTGATTTGCAACAAAGATGTAATGGTAAGAGGAAGAACAACTAGAAACTCTGACGTTGCCACTGGCCAGCCAGAAGGTCAGATACAGTAACAACAAGAAGTGTTATCGACTGGAGGCTCTGTCATCCCAGCTCCAGGCACTTCTGCTGCCCTCACAATAAGTGCTACTCTTGGCATACTACCTTTTAGTTCCCATCAACCTGTTGCCTTCGACATTAATGGAGTTTAAGCATAGTTCCAGCATCAGAAAATGCTTGAAAATACCGTGAGGGAGTTGACTGATATGATTAGAACTTTGGCTCAGGCATAAACCCTGGGTGCCCAAAAACAAGTCCAAGTTGTTGCACCCGAAGGATAGCCTTAACTACTAGGAGCTCGACAGGAAAAGCTTATTAAAGAAGAATGTTAGCAAGCTGGCTTCATCCATTTGTCTAACTCATAACTGAGGTCAGAAGTCCATTGATTCTGTGAAGATGATGAAGAAAACAATCAGCAACCTTAAAGCTTGCACCAAGAAACAAGCTCGAGTGGGACCGATTAAGGGTGCAAATTAGATCGCTGCTCGTTAGGTCAAAGACACAGCAAAAAGCACAAAACCACATATCGCCACTCCCGCGATCAGGAGGATGACTGAAGCCATCACACCACTAACTGATGGTCTGATACTCAGGACCCAGTGATTCACGAGCTGCTTCAAAAGGTGAAACAACTAGAAAAAAGACCCGTAGCTCAGAATAACCAAGATAGTTATGAGGAAAGAACGTCATTCACCCACGAGATCGAAATAAAACCTCTTTCTCAAAGATTCAAAATCCTTAATATCCTGCTATACAATGGGGATACTGACCTATACGACCATTTGGACACGTTTAATGTCCAAATGGACCTCCAAACTACGAACCTGTTGGTCAAATATTGCATTTTCCCTGCGACACTTAAGGAAGGTCACCTACAGAATGCTTATCCAATCCTTCTTGGCCATTAGGTCAGTTCAGGAGTCAGAATTGGGCTCCAAAAGGCTACTTTCACTACCCCAATTTCTATGCTATAATGAAGTGTAATAGCTACGAGCAGAGGTCGAACACTTCACTACAACCAGTAGCGACAAAAAGGTTTTGGTCGAGTCAAGGCTGCAGCTATTTGTTTCTATATGATACAAAAGCTCATTTTTAAGTTAACACAAAGCTAGGGCTATTTGAAGGAAAAAGAGCTCCGTTCACTGCAATATTTAAAAAAAGGCCTGAGATAATAAAAAAAAGTCTCTACCACCAAGGCCCCAACGACCTCAAGCTCGTGCCTTCAGTCTTCATGAGCTCAATACTAATCGAACAGAAAGTGTGGAAGGCTAAAGCTGCATCCTTTCTCAATAAAATATTATAATAGAAGCTAGCCTTTAGCCCACTCCGTGTCCAAGAAGTGCCAATGGAGATGGGCACCAAACTCCTGCATGGACTATGTTCAAAAAGTGCAAGCTAAGGCAAGTACCAAACTCTTGCGCAGATCAAGGTGCATCCGTGTAACCTACCAAGGCACCCAAGCTGGCTAAGGCATTTCGGTGCTCAAATTGGTTACCAGCTCAAGCACTCTGGTGCTTAAACTCATTACTAGCTGAGGCACTCTGGTGCTCAAGTTCATTGCCGACTAAGACGAGCTATTACGACTGATTAATCATCCAACATGGCACATATCCTTTTAAATCATAATTTACTAGCTAAAGTCCATTTATATTAAATTATATGATCTACAAATATTTGTTCCCGAAGTCGATTGACTTATCGGGCATTCCTTTTATCTAATGATTATTAAGTCATGATTTGTAGGAACTTATCCATGTCAGCACACATATTATCTTTTATTATATACTAAGCAGTTAACTCATCAACAACTTGGTTCACTGAGGTAAACGCGCACATGAACACCCAAGAGATGAAACTCAAGATAGTAAGACAGCATGTCATATTGAGCTTTTGCCAGTAGATTACAACTCCCAATTTGTGAAGTGAACTAAAAGCTAGAGGGCTTATATTATGGGTATTTTTTGAACAATGCCAATTGGGGTGGTGAATGCCTAACGGGAGATGAGTCTAGCCAGAAGAGGCCTAGATTATCTAAAAGCTGAGGTCATTTAGCAGGGGTAGCAGCTCACCAGCTGTGAACCTGGGACATGAAACAAGACCAAGATAGAAATTTCAGCTCATTGAGGATGCAGGATAAGGTCAAAGCGGGAACTCGACTTGTTAGGGAGTTCTCTAGCTCGTTGAACGAAGCACAACATCCCAGCCATTTTTTAGAAGACTTACTTTGGATGAATATAGTAACCAGACCAATCCCTATAGCCAGCAAATCACCCAGTGCAAACTCAAGTCGTTAAGCTAACGAGTTGAGCGTAGGTACGGAAGTCTAGCCAGCAGTTGAAGACACATATCCCCAACCAACAGGTCAGCCCCCAAAACTAACACATTAGTCCCCAATAGTTCGACAATGATCTGTCCAGCATTTATTACCTAACACCTAACATTTATCGCCCGACGCAGTAGAAATAATCATTTTGTAATTTATCAAATTACACTTGTAATCCTCTTTACTTCTATAAATGGGGAAAGAGGCTTATTGTAATGAGGGGGAAGAAATTGCATGCGACACTCTGCCAAAATAGTGAGAGAGCACTTACATAGTGAGAGAGCATTAATATTGTAACTCTGTTGAACTACATAGAGAAACCACCATATAACAGAAAGTACAAACTACAGTGGACATAGGAGCCATACTAGCTTTAATTGAACTACGTTAAAAAATCCTCCTTACCTTTGTTGTTTTTCCTCTTCATCTTCTCATATCTTATTCATCCAACCAGTTTGTAATTTGAGGTTAGAGAACTGTTTGAATTGACTAAGATTTGAGTCTATTGAACCAAATTTTATCGTCAATATGTCTCAAAACTAAATCTCAATTTTAATATATAATAATATAATTTATTAATGATAAAGTAATACCCTTTTACATAACCAAGGCATTATAATTTAATTCTTTATTGTATATGTTGACGTCGAAATTTGGCTAGTGCGGAGAGCTCCAGATTTCGGCCAACGGGAGGATTTCAGGGATCCAATACTGCTTCTGAAGTGCAGAAGAAGATAGGTCAAGAGGAAGAGGGGATGGAGAGACAGCGAGTTTAACGTGGTTCAGTTAAATCCAGACGATACCAGACCCTACGTCCACAGCGGAGATTTTATTAATATGTTGAGAAATGATTTTGGCAGAGTTTCTACTTACAAAGTTTGGCTTCTTCCCCTCTTCTAACAATGCAATCCTATTTATAGAGGAAGGAGGAGTTACATACATTAATTATAAGCTACAGTTGTATTACATCAAGATATAAATGAGAAAGACAGTAAACAGGCTACAATCCGGCTATTGCAAATGTAGGCTGTGGGGTGGTTCCCCTTGGTCGACTACAGACTTGTGTCTGTCTGCATCCTTTGCTTAGTACGGCTGTGCCAAGTGAGGTGCTAAGCATCCCGAGTGGGAATTCCTGGCTTGGGGGCATCATGGGATCTTGCTGTAGCGAGTTTGGTGCTGCTTAGCGAGGTGGCAAGCTCAAGCAGGGTGATTGGCTACTTAACGAGCTAGTCTTGTGATCTTCTTACTGCGTCGCTACTTCGCTACCTCGTGAGGCGAGACTTGCTTTATGGGATGGTGCCAAGACTACTTCACTGTGCCACTTTCTGATAAGCGAAGTGAAGCTCGTTGAGTGCCTTTGGCTAGGCGGGGGCCTTGGCCTTTGCCATGCTCGGGGGCTCATTCACTTGAGGCCATTTTTGCATATAATAGGACCGAACTAATTTTCACATATAACATAAGCCCCCCAACTCTCAGTTTGTCTAATGAGTTGGGAGTTAAGACTTTTCAGTTCTTGAATCGTTAGCCTTTTCCTAAGACTGTCATTCCATCTGTACTAGGCCACGTCTCTTGCGATAGGTAAAATTGCCTTTTTGCATTTTCTGCTTGTTATTTTTGTTCCTCGCACGCATGTTGTTTGATCGATCTGAGTGATCTGTTCACATCTGAAAGATTGCGTGAGAGGTGCGCACACTTGATTACAAGTGAGCTGCAAATTAGAGCGATCCCGCGTCCTAGCCAACCTCGGGACCAGTTGAATAAATGATTTCTCATGATAGCTGCGAAGTTGGTATCGAGTGATCTCATGTTCGAACCGATTTCGTGGCAGGTTGATAAGTGTGAATGGAAGCTGTGACTTCATAGAGTTCACAAGGGAGCTACGAGAATATTTTGTTGCCTTAGGTGAATAATTGATTCAACAATTCTTTACGCTTTAGTGATCACAGAGTCATGCTAACGTTGAGTGTTTTTTAGTGTTTCCACACCTCAACGAGCACGCAACCGCATTGGCACAGCAAGTGTTTTTTAGTGCCTCTGCATCTCAATGAGCACGCAGCCGTGCTGACATAATAAGTGTTTTTTAGTGCTTCCGCACCTCAGTGAGCACGAAGCCACGCTGGCAAAGCTAGTTTGTTTTGAGCATCTCCATGCCTCAGTGAGCATGAAGCTACGCTGGCTAAGCGAGTTTATTTTGAGCGTCTCCACACCTCAGCGAGCCCGCAGCTTAACTGGTTAAGTGAGTTTGTTTTGAGTGTCTCCACGCCTCAGCGAGCCCACAGCTCAACTGGTTAAGTGTTCATCGATTCTTCTCCAGAATGAGCTCCAGGAGGCCTCAACTAGACCAAAGGTCATAGTTGACAGAAAAATCCTTCGAAAAGTTTGGGAAATTGACTGCATGAGAGCTGCGGATGCTCTTCTAGCTATTTGAGCTTGCAGAGGACTTCCTCCGTTGTCCGATTCTGCGTCTCAGACTGAGGGTGGAGCTTCCTGCTCGTTGAGAGTCCCCCAGTTGCTGGCTATCATGATCTTCATGAGTTTCCTTTTGAGCCTCTTTACAAAGCTACTGGAGCTATACCATGAGTTCTTCTTGTCTCTACATGCTCTAAGCTTGGGCCAGTGCTTTGACGGTTTCCGCCAGCTCTCTTACCATGCTTTTGTGTGCTAGACAAGGTTGGTCGGGCATTTGTGCCTCTTGAGTTTCAGGAGTAGTAGTAGACTATTGATGAGCCCCTACAACAGAAGTATCCATCGGTTGGAGGGCTAAAGTGGTTGAGCTCTGAGTTGTTCTTCCTCTGGCCAATGTTATGCCGTGATGGAGACTCTAGAGAGCAGATGGTCCCTACAGACGATGCCAAAATATTGATGTCGGAATTTGGCTCATGCAGAGAGCTCCAGATTCTGACCAACGGGAGGAGTTAAGGGATCCAATACTGCTTCTAAAGTGCAGAAGAAGATAGGCCGTAAGGAAGAGGGGATGGAGAGACAGCAAGTTTAACGTGATTCGGCTAAATCTAAACGGTACCAGACCCTACATCCACGGCGGAGATTTTATTAATGTGCTAAGAAATGATTTTGGCAAAGTTTTTGCTTATAGAGTTTGGCTTCTTTCGCTATTCTAACAATGCAATCCTATTTATAGAGGAAAGAGGAGTTACATGCATTAATCACAAGCTACAATTGTGTTACATCAAGATATAAATGAGAAAGTCAGTAAACAGGCTACAATCCGGCTACTGTAGAATGTAGGCTGCGGGTGGGCCCCCTTGGTCGGCTATAGACTTGTGTCTGTCTGTGTCCTTTGCTTGGTACGACTGTGTCAAGTGAGGTGCTGGGCGTCCCGAGCGAAAATTCCTGGCTCGAGGGCATCATGGGATCCTGCTGTAGCGAGCTTGGTACTGCTTAGCGAGGTGACGGGATCGAGAAGGGTGATCAACTGCTTGACGAGCTGGTCTTGTGATCTTCTTGCTACGTCGCTGCTTCACTACCTCGCGAGGCGAGGCTTGCTTCGCGGGATGGTGCAGGGACTACTTTCCTGTGTCATTTTCTGATGGGTGAAGTGAAGCTCACTGAGTGCCTTTGGCGAGGCGGGGCACTTGACCTTTGTCGTGCTCGAAGGCTCGTTCACTCGAGCTCATTTTTGCATATAACAGGACCGAACCGATTTTCACATATAACAGTATACGTAACAATATTCATAATCGATTTGTCCATTGGTATCAGTTATAACGTATACCATTTGCATTGTTATCTATAGAAACAAATCCATTGAATTTTCAATCTATAATTAAAATGCTATAGATACTTTTAAGTTTCCCTGTAAAATGACAACAAATTATGACTATTATAGTTCTTCCTTTTTATGTTTTTAATCTAGGATTTTGCATCCATATCTGAAAATTGTGTAATTCTTTTTTAACAAAAAGTTATAGCGTATATTTTTATATAAACCTATACAAAAATTTGTACATTTAACTTTTTTCTAAAAAAAAAAGTTATAACTTCATAGAAAAAGTTTACAAAAAACATATAAAATATTTCAAAACTTTGTCAATAAAGTTTCCAACATACATAAAAAAAAGTGACAAAAATAATTTATATACGAGCGTAATCATTTTATTTAACGTATGAAACTTATGTGAGGTGGTTGTCTGTTTTTTTAACCCTAAATTAAACCTTCTCTCTTGAAAAGAAAGTCACAAACAAAATCACACAATGCGGCATTACATACCATCAAAGGGCTAGAATTGGTTTTGTCTATGACATAATCCATTTTCCACCCAAAAAAAATCCATCTTTCTCTCCCTCACACAGTAGCTTAAGCTTAGTTTAGCTCATCAATGGCAGAAAAAGAAAAGGCTAAGAACAAGAACAAGAAGCAAAGACACCAACACCCAAATTAGGAGTAGACAATAAAAAAAACACACACACACACTACAAGAAACCAGTTGAATTAAATCTAAATTGAGTAGTTAAATATGATATGAAACGGGTAAATTTATTTTTTAAAAATCAATTTAAAATTAAAAATGATTTAAAAAAAAATTATAACGAACTTTAATCAATCTCCTCAAAAATCTTATCCCATAGTTAAATAAAGTCATTATTTATTATTATGTTTTCCCATTGAATGTATAGTGAGGAATGTGTATGGTGTAGTATACTATTGATTATTTGCATCCTATGAAATTGCATAATAATTATCATTATGCAATAGATTTTTATTAATTAATATGTAGCTGAGTAAATAACATGCACAATACAGTGATAATTTTTATGAATTCATGTTTCATTAACGTGAAAATATATATTGTACATTGATAATGATAATTGCAGGATAGTTTACATTAAACTTTAAAATTGTAATTATATTTTTATAATTATGGATGCTATTTTTTAGTGACGTTAATCACTAAAAAATAAAAAAGAAACTTTTAATAAATCAATTCAATAATAACCACCTAAGATACTCTAAATCGACTTGAATAATTAAAAATGATTTTAAAATTTGAATAAATTAATGTCAAATCAATTGAAGTATAAATTAAAAAAATTAATTTAATTAAAAAAATTCATATAAACTACTCTTATCCAATATGAGTCCACCCTTAGGTGGCATTTGGTATATTGATTCTTTTTTCATTCTTGGGAATCATGTTTTCTGGGAATCATATTTCCTGGGAATGATGATTTCTGAAAATGTTAAAAATATGTTTGATTTACCTTAAACATTCCTGGGAATCTTGGCATTTTTGATAAAAATATCCCTATCTATTTTAAGTTAAAAAATAGAGAGGATGAGAATAAAAGAGAGAGTGAGAGAGAGGATGAGAGAGAAAGTGTGAGAGAGGGAATGAGAGAGAAAGAGAATAAGAGAGAGTGAGAGATGGGATGAGAGAGAAAGGATGAGAGAGAAAGTGAAAGAGGGGATGAGAGAGAAAGAGAATAAGAGAGAAAGTGTGAGAAAGAATGGGAGAGAAAGTAATAGAAGGGATGAGAGAGAAAGTGTGAGAAAGGATGAGAGAGAAAGTGTAAGAGAGAGGATGAGAGAGAAAGTGAAAGGTATATATGTCTTTTTCCCATTAATGAGGGGTATATATGTCTTTTTCCCACAAAAACATTCTCATGCCCATGGAAAACTAAGATTCCCACCTCCCCTCATGGGAATATTTTTGTGGGAAAGTTGTCAAAAATAATTCCTGAGAAACAATGTTTCCTGGGAATCTTTTTTTTAGAAACTGCATACCAAACATAGGAAATAATGTTTCCCAAGCTAGGATTCCTAGGAAAGTAAAAACTTTCCCCTACCAAACGCCCCCTTAAGCTAAAGCACAAAACCACAAAACAAGTATCATCAAATTTCTCATTCAATCCAGGCTTCGAGGTAAAAGGTTTCTAATTCAGCGGCCAATTCATCTTAAAATCCTTCAAAATTTGAAGAACAAGGCCAGTAGAGCTTCTCAAAGTCCTCTCTTTCCCACAAACCAACAACAACAAGAAGTAGATTCCTTATCCTTCACAATTTTAGCCCCATACCTGACACACTGTCACACTTGGCCTTGGCACCAAGAAATCAAAGGTTATATTGTTTGTTTTTGAAATGGAGGCCATGAAAGCCACCATGGATCAAAGTTGGCTGCCGGAGATTCTGTATGGCAAAGTGAACAAAAACTTGATACCCTTATGTTGGAAGCTATGGATTTTCATATGTTGAGGATTTAAGGAAGATTTTGTAATATGTAATTGCTCTTAATGATTTCTTGGATCATATTGCTATGCTAGCGATGCCAAACTAGAGAAGCATCAATTATTCTCATGCAGTAGTCAATGGTTGTTCATTGACAAACTTGTCATCTTTTTTATCAACGTTGTACATGAATTCTTCCTTAGGATCTAAGGATTTTCTTCCTTTTTTTTTGTTGATTTTGTTTTCTTTACTCTTTTGGAATTTTTGGGAGGCATATTATTGCTTTGTTTGTTGTTGATCTTGTTTGATCTGTATTAATTCTTTGTTTTATGTTTGGGAGTTATAGAAATTGTAATTTAGCATGAATAATAATAATAATAATAATAATAATAATAATAATAATAATAATAATAATAATAATAATAATAATTAGATATTATATTAATACAATGAATTTGACCGAGAAAATGATGGGATCTTTAATTTTAGGTTATTGTTTTAAATGTTTTTACTATGATTATTAGTGATTTAAGAGTTAAAATTGATAAAAAAAATTATATTAATAATACAAGATTAGGTATAAATTAGTTTGCATTAATTGATTATGTGTGTGATTAATTTGAACATTTGGCAGCCAGAAAGTATTTCTATGTGTCACGGGCCAATAGCTCTTTAGCAAAAATCATATGGTGCATGATGCCTACTCTTGGTCAACATACCAACCTTCTAATAAATACGAGTCACAATTAGATAGATAATCAAGAGTATTGGGGATTTTGTCATCCATACAACCGAAATCCCATGCGCAACATGTCCACAAGCCAACATGAGTATGTAATTGAAGTATTTGGGCATATTGAGTCTCAAAGAACATGCCACATAAGAAGTTTTTAGTACATATCGAGAAAAGACTTTTTAAAAAAAATAAGAAAAAGAATAACTCTATTTTATTAATTTATGCCTTATTATATAATTTTGAGTGTATAGGGGAATATCTCTAAGCTCTACACTCTGATCCTTAGCTTGAGTCACAATGGTCACCAAGTCACTAGACGTGACCCCTTAAAAAGTATTATAAGTAAAAGTCTTATCAACAAGAATAGATATACTTTTTCTTAATTGATATAAGGATTTTTCTTAGTTCCTAAGGTTCTAATGCACCATCTTATATGGACGCAAAGATAAAAATATAAGGATTGAAACCATATACTTTTCTACTTGTATTGGACAAATAATCGATGCTAAAAAGACATAAATACCCCATCTACAAGTGCATTTGTTCCCAAATTCTCACCACAAGGCCTCTTCTTCATGCTTGATTTTTACACCAAGTTTCATCTTAAACTGAGCATGTTTGCTTGTTGAATTGGTTCACAAGTTTGACTTGTGACATTCTCCACCAATTTAAATGGCAATGCCCTCATTGATGCCTCAAACTGACATAACTTCCATGAAGGTTTCTCCTTTTGAGCGCTAGCTTCTTAAATCTTCATATGGGTCTTTAGCTTGCTCCACTCAAACTACTTCCTCGACCGCTCTGCTTATCTCTTTGAGCTAACATCATTTGAGAGGCTTTAATGAATGGTAACCTCAACTGACATAACTTTCAGAATCGTCATCATTCTGCTACTCCTCAGCTCCTCCCTTGACTTCCTCTAAACTTTGTCTCTTTGAACTCGCACCTTTGCACATTTGTTGTCCCTCCATAACTTTGGGTAGTCGCCTCTACAACTTTAGTGTCTTCAATGATGTTGCCTCTATAGACTTTATATTCTATCTCTGTAGACTCAACATTTTTATCCCTAAGACAAACACATGTATCACTATCTCTACAGCTTTCCCACTCTATCATCTTTGTAACTTCACTTGTCCCATTACCTCTGTAGCATTCAGGTTGTTGCCTTTGTAATTGATGCTTGCCTCACTACATTTGTAGCTTGTAACACACTGTCCTCGCATAACTCTTGATTCAACTCACTACCTTTATAGTTCTTAATTCAACTCGTTACCTCTATAGCATAAGTGTGTACTACCTCCATAGCTTGTGTGCTTGCTTGGTATTTTGGACGTCTACTAACAGATAGCCCCACATCCAATATCCTATACCACTGATGTGAGAGACACAAGTCTCATACCTTGCTCACAAAACATGGCCTGCTTGCAAGTCCCATACTTTGCTTGCAAGTCCCATTCCTTGCTTACAAGTCTACTCGCATTGGGTTCGATCAATCTACTATACTTCTACTATACAACTCTCACACTCGATTGGATCCTCTTAACCTTCTTTGAATTGACACCTTTATGGTATAATTTGACTATCACAGTCTATTTGGAGTTGATGCAACCTAGCACCATGGTCCTCATGACCCTTCATAGGTTTGTACACTTAAGTGCTATCTTCTTGAAGATGATACTAACTCATCTCTTGCGATCCTCATTGCCACTCACTAGTATCATTGCCCTCCTAACAACTTCTTCAAAGATCAATGCCTTCTCTTTTGGCATTTCTCAAGCTACATTCCTCCTTTAAAGACTCCTCTTTTGAGCGCATCCTCATGATAGCTCCTCCATATCAATGGCTTTGATAGGGGCTGAGCATCGAGCATCCTCTGCTCGAGCTCGAGTTTCACTTTGCTTGTGCATGAGCAATTGTGAATCTCATGATCATTACCGCAAAGTCTGTCTTGTGACTATGTAATGCTAGTTGTTATGTCTCAAGGTCATTGTCGTTACTCTTTTAAGCGATTATATAGCTCTAGCTCACTACACAATTATCATTGTTACTTGTCATGCGACTATGATGTACTAGCTCGTTGGCATGTGCTCTTGAATCTTATGAATTAGTGCTGTAGGTTGCTTTTGTATCTACAGATTATGCATAATGGATCCCTCCCAGATCATCTCATTCCCCTCCAGGTTTACTCCTCTGAGTAAAATTTATGCCCTCTGACATAATTTTAGACTCCTCAAATAAGATTTGTCCACTCAATACATCATAAAAGATGTGCCATCCTACAGGATATTCTACTATTGTGGCCACACTTTCTTAAGCATGACTGTGGCTTTGCCCTTATGGCTTCATCAACAGCTAATATATCCCTCATGGACATGGTTAAGCTTTCTCGACAAGATCAGGGCTTCTCCCTTGGCTTCCTCCCTCTAGATAGGCCAATTCACTCACTCTCTCGAGTGGTTTTATATTCCATTAAATGCCTACTATGAATAAGTGTATAATTAATGTCTTGTACTGTGCAGCAAGTCCACCAACTTCTACACATGCTAGCACTTAATGCACTATCAACGTTCCCTTAAATGCGATATCTCGCAACAAGCCCATGAATCCTTTTAATTGTGTATGTATGAGAGACTATCATAGGACAGAATTAATGAATAAGTGAATGGTTTGAATCAGATTTTTAAAATATGCAATAAATTATAATTTTGGAAAAATTATTAAGCCAACACGTGTTAATGAAACTGCCAAGCATCAGCTGATTTTGGGACTATATGTTTTTGTATTATAATATTATTTTCACGGGACGAAAACTGCCCCATTTATTTTCCAATACCGTTTTCTAGTAAATTGTGTGCTATGATATAATCCGTGAAACTGACTACCCTAGTATTACTATTCGTTTTTGCTATTTTTAAGTAGCAAAATGCCAAATATTCAAAAATTATTAAAGTATCCTCCTTTAAAAAAAAGTAAATTACTATTTTTTTTAAAAAAAAAGGGTGATAATTTTTAATATGTTACTCTGCTATTTTAGTTTATATATAATAAAATATAAATCATTGTTTGACATTTTTTACCAACAAAAGCTGTCATGTATATTATAGACTTCAAGTGTAATTTCTATGAAGATTTGAATTTTTTTTTACCTACTGAACTTAATGAGAAACTTTTTATTTTTTTATTTTTGGTATTAACGAGAAGCTTTTTCTTTAATTATAAGATAACAGTAATACTTTTTGTGAAAGATTTTTCTAAGTTTAATTAACTTTTGTTGACGTTGGAATTTGACTCGTGCGGAGAGCTCCAGATTCCGGCCAACGGGAGGAGTTTAGAGATTCAATACTGCTTACGAAGTGCATAAGAAGATAGGCCGAGAGGAAGAGGGGACGGAGAAACAGCGAGTTTAACGTGGTTCGGCTACATCCGGGTGATATTGGACCCTACGTCCACAGCAGAGATTTTATTATTGTATTGAGAAATGATTTTACCAGAGTTTCTGCTTACAGAGTTTTTTGCCTCTTATCCTCTTCTAACAATGCAATCCTATTTATAGATGAATGAGGAGTTACATGCATTAATCACAAGCTGCAGTTGTGTTACATCAAGATATAAATGAAAAAGACAATAAAATGACTACAATCCAGCTACTGCAAAATATAGGCTGCAGGGTGGGCCTCCTTGGTCAGTCGTAGACTTGTGTCTGTCTGTGTCTGTTGCTTGGTATGACCATGGGATCTTGCTGTAGTGAGCTTGGTGCTGTTTAGCGAGGCGGCGAGCTCGAGCAGGGTGATCGGCTGCTTAACGAGCTGGTCTTGTGATCTTCTTGCTGCGTCGCTGCCTCGCAAGGCGAGGCTTGCTTTGAGGGATAGTGCTAGGACTACTTTGTTGTGCCACTTTCTGATGGATGAAGCGAAGCTCGCTAAGTGCCTTTGGTGAGGCGGGGGGCTTAACCTTTGCCATGCTCGATGGCTCGTTCACTCAAGGCCATTTTTGCATATAACAGGACCGAATCAATTTTCACATATAACATAAGCCCCCCAACTCTCAGTTCGCCTAGCAAGCTGGGAGTTAAGACTTTTTAGTTCTCGAATCATTAGCCTTTTCCTAAGATTGTCGTTCCATTTGTACTAGACCACATCTCTCGTGACAGGTAAAATTGCCTTTTTGCATTTTCTGCTTGTTATTTTTATTCCTCACGCGCATGTTATTTGATCGATCTGAGTGATCTGTTCACATTTGAAAGATTGCGTGAGAGGCGCGCACACTTGGTTGCAAGTGAGCTACAAAAATTAGCGCGATCCCGCGTCCTAGGCAACCTCGAGACCAGTTAAATAAATAATTTCACATGATAGCTACGAAGTTGGTATCGAGCGATCTCATGTTCGGGCCAATTTCGTGGCCAGGTTGATAAGTGCGCATGGAAGCTGTGACTTAATAGAGTTCACAAGGGAACTGCGAGATTCAACGTTTCGTTGCTTTGGGTGAATAATCGATTCATTAATTCTTTACACTTCAGTGATCACGAAGTTACGCTAGCGTTGAGTGTTTAATAGTGTCTACACACCTCAGCGAGCACGAAGCCGCACTGGTAAAGCGAGTGTTTTTTAGTGCCTCCGCACCTCAGCGAGCACGAAGCTGCGCTAGCACAACGAGTGTTTTTTAGTGCCTTCGCACCTCAGTGAGCACGCAGCTGTGCTGGCAAAGTGAGGGTTTTTTAGTGCCTCTGCATCTCAGCGAGTACGAAAGCCGCGCTGGCACAATGAGTGTTTTTTAGTGCCTCCGCACCTCAATGAACATGAAGCCGTGCTGGTAAAGTGAGTGTTTTTTAGTGCCTCCATACCTCAGTAAGCACAAAGCTGCGCTGGCAAAGTGAGTGTTTTTTAGTGCCTCATCACCTTAGCTACACTGGCAAAGTGAGTGTTTTTCAGTGCCTTGCACCTCAGCGAGCACGAAGCCGCATTGGCAAAGAGACTTTGGTTTGAGCGTCTCCACGCCTTAGTAAGCATGAAGCTACGCTGGCTAAGTGAGTTTATTTTGAGCGTCTTCATGCCTCAACGAGCCTGCGGCTCAACTGGTTAAGTGAGTTTGTTTTGAGCGTCTCCACGCCTCAGTGAGCCCGCAACTCAATTGGTTAAGTGAGTTTGTTTTGAGCGTCTCCACGCCTCAGTGAGCCCGTAACTCAACTGGTTAAGTGAGTTTATTTTGAGCGTATCCATGCCTCAGCGAGCATGAAGCTACACTGGCTAAGCGAGTTTGTTTTGAGTGTCTCCACGCCTCAGCAAATCCGCAGCTCAACTGGTTAAGTGTTCATCAATTCTTCTTCTCCAAAATGAGCTTCGGGGGGCCTTAACTAGACCAAAGGTCATAGTTGACAAAAAAATCCTTCGAAAAGTTTCAAAAATTAGCCGCATGAGAGCTGCGGATGCTTTTCTAGCCGTTCGAGCCTGCGGAGGACTTCTTCCATTGTCCGATTTTGCGTCTCAGACTAAGGGGTGGAGCTTCCTGCTTATTGAGAGCCCCCTAGTTGCTGGCTATCATGATCTTCATGAGTTTCCTTTTGAGCCTCTTTGTGAAGCTGCTGGAGCTATACCATGAGTTCTTCTTGTCTCTGCGTGCTTTGAGCTTGAGCCTGCACCAGCGCTTTAACGATTTTCACCAGCTCTCTTACTGTACTTTCATGCGCTAGACGAGGTTGGCCAAGCATTTGTGCCTCTTGAGTTTTAGGAGCAACAATAGACTGTTGGTGAGTCCTTACAATGGGAGTATCCGTTGGTTGGAGGGCTAGAGTGGTTGAGCTCTGAGTTGTTCTTCCTCTGGCCATTGTTATGCTGCGATAAAAACTCCAGAGAGCAGATGGTCCTCATAGATGGTGCCAAAATGTTGATGTCAGAATTTGGCTCATGTTTAAAGCTCCAGATTCCAGCCAACGGGATGAGTTTAGGGATCCAATACTGCTTCCAAAGTGCAGAAGAAGATAGGCCAAGAGGAAGAGGGGATGGAGAGACAACGAGTTTAATGTGATTCGGCTAAATCTGGGCGGTACCAGACCCTACGTCTATGACAGATATTTTATTATTGTATTGAGAAATGATTTTAGCAGAGTTTCTACTTACAGAGTTTTTTGCCTCTTCCCCTCTTCTAGCAATGTAATCCTATTTATAGAGGAAGGAGGAGTTACATGCATTAATCACAAAGTACAGTTGTGTTACATCAAGATATAAATGAGAAAGACAATAAACAGGCTACAATCTGACTACTACAGAATGTAGGCTACGGGGTGGGCGTCCTTGATTGGCTGTAGACTTGTGTCTGTCTGCGTTCGTTGCTTGGGGTCATTTTTACATATAACAGGACTGAATCGATTTTCACATATAATGATTTTTTATTTTGGAAACAAATAAAAACTAATCTTATTCATATTTAAAAACAAAACAAACAATTAATTAGTTATAAACAAACCTCAAAAAAATAGTTTTGAATTACGTTTATGGTTGTGATTGTGATTATATTATGAAAAATAAAATTAAAAAAAAATGCAATCATTTTGATTTAAAATTACAGTTGCGAAAATTGGCACAATCATATTATTATTTATAACATTGCACTATGTAATGTAATGTACAGCCTTATTTTATGTACTTACAATTGAGTTTTCTAGTATACATTTTTAATAATATAATGATATTCAATGTTATCTTCAATCTTTTCTTCCTTCGATCTCAATTGTTAGAATTGAGAACATTGGTAAATTATTGAATGACATGCATTTGCAATGCATGTGAATATGTTGGTAATAAAGAATTGTTTAGTCTATACAATAAATAAATTCTTGTGGGAACTTAATTTTTTTAATAATTAAGTTTCTATATAAATTTTGTGAGAAGTGCTACAAGTTGTTTATTAACATTAAGGAAGTAGTACTTTTTAAAAAATAAATTCTTATATAATGCTTACTTTAATTATAAATTTTTTATAAAGTATTATTAAAATGATTAAAATATTTTTAAAAAAAATTATATTTTCTTATTAAGACACTGAATAAATTTTTAAAATGATATTTTTATCGTTATTTAAATCTTAAAAAAATAATTTTATATTTTTATTTCATAAAATATATAAGAAATAAAACTTACCTAAAAAAATTGGATGAAGAATTTTTGGTATTTTACGAGACATAGAATTTTCTAAAAAAATATAATTTATCTATTTTTTAAGCTAATAGTCAATTAAATAATTTAAATCTTTTTTATTTTCTTAAAAATTATATTTGTATGAAATTTTTTACGAATGGAAGGGTTGTCTGTAACTAAAACTTTACAAATTTAGAGATCATAATTGGGTGAGGCTCTGGTTTTCACATTAGAAAAGTAGCAGCAATCTCTAAAGTTTGAAGGCTGTGAAAAGTGAAGAGAAAGGAAAGACATAATGTTGGGTTGTGGCCACCTCTGGCTTTAATGATGGCATCAGAAGGACCCAATGTTAAGTGCCAACTTACTTTTTTGTTACAAGGAACATGCACATCTCACTCTCTCCAATGTTGTTGCAGCTTTAACAACTTCATCAGCTACCCATTTGAGCTGTGATCCAATGAGGAAGGATTTAATTTGATAAGAAAAATTTTATACTTAACATGTAAAAGATAATATATTATATAATAACACACCTTTGATATCAACACAACATTTTTATAAAAAAATTGCAACAAACCCCCTTTGGTGGAAAAATTATTATATAGATATTGTCTAACACAATATATTTAAATATTATTATTTATATCTTGACAATTAAAAATATGATTCCAACTTATCCAAATAAATATTGATTTAAAAAATAATTAAATTATTTATTCATAATTAATTTATATAATTTAATATTACAATTGATTTCATATTTTAATTTTAACTCATATCAATTAAATTCAACCCTAAACATATTGCTAATATTTACTAAGTTTGTATACTTAACTGTATTCTTACTCGATTTGTCCATTGGCAGCAGTTATAGTATACACAATTTGTTTTACTATATATAGAAACAAATTCCTGAATCTTCAATCTATGATTAGAAAGCTTTAGATACTTTTTAGTTTCCCACAGGATGACAACCTATGTTGCACGGACACCGGAACGTGGATACGGGGACACGGAGACACGGCATTTTCAGAAGTGTCGGGCTATTTTTACATGGTAAATGAAGTGTCGGTGTCAAGAGGTGTCGGACACGGGAACGTTTCCGACACGGGGATACGACTATTATATGAAGTGTCGGTGCATCGTAGATGACAACAAATTAACAACAAATTATGATTATTATAGATCTTCCCTCTTATGCAATGTTTTGAAAAACAGATAGATTCTGATCGATTTAATAATTAATTATTATATTTTTTAATTTGAATTGATTTAAAAAATTATTTTAACTGTAGAATCGATTTAAATCAATTTGAATCGATAAAAATTGAAAAAATGATTAATTTTTTTATTTTAAATTTTTATTGGATTAGTTTAATAAATTTACATATAATAAAAATTAATAAAAAAATTAATCATTTAATTGGTTAAAAATTTATTAATTTATTTAAGTTTTTTTATTTTTATTTTAAATTAAAATATAAGTTCATATTTATGATATAGATTATCTATTATTTAATTTTTTTAATAAATTTATATAAATTTATATTTATAATATTATCTTATTTGATCATTAATTAATCAATTTAATCAATCAAATCATGATTAGATGATTTTTTCAATTTAATGTTCGATGTAATTTTTAAAACATTAATTTTATGTTTTTAATCAAGGATTTTGGTTCCATATCTGATAATTGTGTAATTTTTCTAAAAAAAGTTATAGCATATATTTTTATAAAAAACTTGTACATTTAACTTTTTTCTAAAAAAGAAGTTATAACTTCACAGAAAAAAAAACTTATAGAAAATAATATTTTAGAAATTTCATCTATAAAGTTTTCAACATACATATTTTCCATAGTTTAGTAAAAAAAAAAAAAAAAGTGGCAAAAGTAATTTACATACAAGCGTAATTCTTTTATTTAATGTATGAAACGTAAGCAAGGTGGTTGTCTGTCTTTTTGACCCTAAATTAAACCTTCTCTCGACAAAGAAAGCCACAAACAAAATCCCACGATACGACGTTACATACTGTCAAAAGCCAAGAATTGGTTTTGTTTATGACATAATCCATTTTCCACCAACAAAAAAACCCATCTTTCTCTCTCTCACACATAGTATCTTAAGCTCAGCTCAGCTCAGCTCATCAATGGCGGAAAAGGAAAAGGCCAAGAACAAGAACAAGAAGCAAAAACACCAACACCCAAATGACCAAACCACAAAGCAAACATCATCAGATTTCTCATTCAAACCAAGCTCCGAGGTAAAAGGCCTCCGATTCGGCGGCCAATTCATCGTAAAATCCTTCACAATCCGAAGAGCAAGGCCATTAGAGCTTCTCAAAGTCCTCTCTTTCCCACAAATCAACAACAACAAAGACAAGAAGCAGATTCCTTTCCCTTCTACGACGGCGTTTTTGCCAACAAACTTCACAATCTTGGCGCACCATGCCTGGCACACTCTCACACTTGGCCTTGGCACCAAGAAATCAAAGGTTATATTGTTTGTTTTCGAAACAGAGACCATGAAAGCCGCCGTGGATCGAAGTTGGCCATCGGAGATTCCGCTCGGCGAAGTGAACAAAAAGCTGATAAGGGGTCTTACAGGATGTGAGATTGCTCGGTTTAAATTCAGAAAAGGTTGTATTACTTTTTATGTTTATGCTGTTCGAAAAGTTGGAAGCTGTGGATTTTCTTGTGTTGAGGATTTAAGGACGATTTTGCAATCTGTGGTTGCTCTTAATGATTTCTTGGATCATACTGCTATGCTTGCGATGCCAAACCAGAGAAGCATCAGTTATTCTCATGCAGTGGCCATGGCTGCTCACTGAGAAAAGTTGTCATCTTCTCGATCATCGTTGTTCATGGATTCTTCCTTAGGATCTTAGGATTTTTTGTTCTTGTTTTTGTTTTCTCTACTCTTTTGGAATTTTTGGGAGGCGTATTATTGGTTTATTTGTTGCTGATCTTGTTTGATCTATGTTAATTCTTTGTTTTATGTTTGGGGAGTTATAGAAATTGTAAGTATGAATAATAATAGTAATAATAATTAGATATTATATTAGTACAGTGAATTTGACTGGGAAGATGCTGAGAAACTTTAATTTTAGGCTATCATTTGATATGTTTTTATCAAAATTATGATTACTAGTAATTTTAAGAGTTGAAAATTTTAAAAAATTATATAATAATATAAGATTAGGGATAAATTAGTCGTATTAATTACGTGTGCAACTGTGATAGTATTCCTATGATAATACTAAAGGATAACAAATGCTAATTGATCATACTCTTTTTTTTTTTCTTTCATAAAAAAAATTGCGTCTTAATGATAGACTATCTTGGTATTGAGATAATGAATAAGTGAATGGATTAAATCAGATTTTCAAAATATGCAATAAATCATAATTGTTGAACAAAAAAATTAAGCCAACACGTGTTAATGAAACTGCCAAGCATCAGCTGATTTTGGGATTATAGGATTAAAATTTCTATGATACTGAACAAATCATGCACAGATTGGAAGTTTGCATTAATATATTATTTTCTCGGGACAAAAACTGCCCTATTTGTTTTTTTTTTTTTAAATACTGTTTTCTAGTAAATTGTGCTATGATCTAATCTGTGAAACTGACTACGCTGGTATTACCATTCGTTTTTGCTATTTTTAGGTACCAAAATGCTAAATATTCAAAAATTGTTAAAGGATCCTCCTTAAAAAAAAGTAAATTATTATTTTTTTAAAGGGTGATACTTTTTTATTTTTATATAAAATAAAATATAAATCATTCTTTGACATATTTTACCAACAAAAGCCGCCATGTATTATAGACTTTGAGTGCAATTTCCGTTAAGATTTGATTTATTTTACATACTTGCCTTAATCAGAAGCTTTTTTTTTTCTTTTTTGTATTAATGAGAAGCTTTTTCTTTAATTATAAGATGACAGTATACTTTTTGTGTAAGATTTTTCCAAGTTTAATTAAATTTCTTTAAAAAAAATTAAAAGTAAATGTGAAACTATATTGTCAGTTAACTTAAAAAACTAATCTTAGTTGTATTTAAAAACAAAACAAACAATCAATTATTTATAGACAAATCTTCCCTTAATAATTTTAAATTGGAAATTGCAATCTCATAAACAAATCTTGTAATAATAATTTTAAATTATGATTATTGTTACAATCGTAATTATATTTTAAAAAGTAGAATGATAAAAAAAATATAAATAAATACAATTATTAGAATTCAAAATTACACTATTACTTATAAAATTACAGTTATATAATAAAACCTTATTTTATATGCCTATAATTAAATTTTGTAATTTATATTTTTAATGATATAATGTTCTCATTAAATTTTTTTTTTTCACTTTTTCAATTGTGAACATTGGTGAATCATGACATGCATGGTAAATGCACGTGAATATGCCGGTAATAAATGTTGGTTGTCTATAACTTAAGATTTAAACTTAAGAAATTTAGAGATCATAATTTGGTGACGCCCTATTTTTCACGTTAGAAAAACAGCAGCAATCCCTAAAGTTTAGAAAAGTGAAGAGAAAGGAAAGACATGATGTTGGGCTGTGGCCACCTCTGGCTTTAATGATGGCATCAGAAGGACCCAATGTTTTTGTTCACAGAAATCATGCACACCTCACTTTCTTGCAGCTTTAACAACTTAAAATCAGCAACCCATTAAGCTATGATGGGATGAGGAAGGATTTAAACAATTTCAGTTGAAAAACTGAGCATAATCTGTAAATTTTCTTTTATGCTACTTTATTTTTCATTTTGGTGGCGAGTTTTATAGGCCTTTTGCGGGTAAGATAATTATAAGGGAATAAATATTTTAATTAAAATTATTTTATTATTAAAATTATTATGAATTCATAAAATACTATTTATGAATTAAAAATTACTACATATTCAAAAATTAAAAATAAATTGTGTATATGTGAGCTAAAAGTTATCATATTTTTATAAATTAAAAATAAATCATGCATTGTACATGTATTATTCTAGTTATCTAATAAAACTTTTGATTTACAAAGCTAACATGACTCCTTCCGGCCCTCTCCATTCTTTAAGGATAATTTATCTTATAAATAGTTAAAATTAATCTCACATCAAATCTATCAATTATGATGTTAAAATAATAACAATCTCAATTATTCTTTATATGTGCCCATCATTTCTTTAATAAGGAATCAGATTGAATATCTGCTTTTTATTATAATTAATAGGATTAATTTATTATAATCAATACAATTTAACTCCAATACTAAATCAAGATTCAAAATTTTAAAATTTGAAATTCAATCAAATTCCTATTAAATTACATCAAATTAGACTCATATTTTAAATTTTAAAAAATAAATATTCAATCAATTATTATAATTAAACATGGATATCAAATATTAAATAAATTAGAAATTAAAAATTCAATTAACAAATTTAGGAGAATTCAATTTCAAAAGGAATAATTAAATATTGATACTAAATTAATACTAGATTTATTCCTGGCAAGGATAAAAACTATTAAATTAAAGTATATTATTAAATATAATATATAATTATATTAAGTCTAGTTTTGAACTTTTTTAATAATCTAAAAATTAAACAATTCTGTCTTTAGAAGCACAAACTGATTTTAAATTTAAAGGTACATTCTCACGCTTGCTTATACATTCAATAAGATCAGATCTACTAAGAATTCTATTAAATTCGTTTATTCTATATCATCCATTGAATTCATTTACTCTATATATATCACCATTCAATGATATATATTAATGAATAAACTAATTTTATTCATGTACTGTTTAAAATAAATTTTAAAAAAGGTTCAAAACTTAGTTGATTATTGGAAGGTGCATATAATGAAATAAATTAAATTTAAACTCATAACTAAATTGTGAAAAAATTTATAAATAAAAATGAAAAATATATTGCAAAGAAAAAAAGTATTTCTTATTATTTTATGTACGTTAATTTTCAATGAAAAGTAATTACTTTTCATTTGATTAGAAATCTGAAATTAAAATTTTTAAAAATGTTATTATTATAGGTATTTTTCGGTTCTACGAAATGGGTTGGCAAAAGCCCAACAGTTTGAATCAATCCAAGTGAGAAAAGAGCTAAGCTCGCTAGATCACTGGCAACAATAGCATAAAATAAGATAGAAGCCAGCTCGCTAAGGAACGAGCCTAAGCTCACATAGCTAGCCGTTCGCATTGCGCGAGCTCGCTCGCGTTGCCAAAAGCGAGCTCGCGAGATCGATCTCGCTGACTGAAGGCCAACAACAATCACAAATCAAGAATCCTAGCATGTGGGCACAACAACCCACTAAGCAAAGGCCTCGCCAAGGATAAACCTAAAGTAGAGACCCTCTCAAACCAAGATTTGTGGGACCAGTCTATAAGAAGCAGTGTGTAGGGCCCACCCATAAAAAGTAATTTACAAAAGTCGATCGACAATTTACAGAAGCCATTTTACAGTAGTCTAGGCTATCTTGTACACTTATTTTGATGTAATAGAAATGCAACTTGTGTAATTATATTTGTAACTTCCCCAGCCTTTATAAATAAGAGGAGGGAGATCACTATAAGAGAGCTGGAAAAACAAATACTGTAACTCTGCTGGATTTTTACCAAAGTAAAAAAATGCTACCATGAACGTAAGGATCAAGGTTGCCTAGCTTTCATTGAACCACGTTAAAAACCCTTCTCCATTTTTTCGATTCTTCCTTTCCATCTCCTCCCTCATTGCTTGTTCAACCGAATTGCAATTTATGTCCCAAAGAACTCTTTTGGTTGGCTAGATTTGGGACTAAATCGAAATCTACTATCAACATTTTGGCACCCACCGTGGAGCATTCATCTATCTTCTAGTTAGTTTCCTGTGCAGCTTCAATAGCTAGAGGAAGAACTATCAGATCTTTAAACATTGTGGTTAATCATCTGGAAGATCATGTATCAATAACAGATTGCTTTACCACTCCCGTCATAGGTGTTGCTATCGATTGGCCCCCAACAGGCTTTTATCAACCTGCTGTTATTGCTAATGGCATCAATGGAGCACAAACTTGACTTCAGTGCTAGGAGAGACTGAAAAATATGATGGGAGAACTAACTAAAGCAATCACCATAATAGCACAAGTGCACGTCCAGGGTATGCAAAGACAAGTTGAAGTTGCTACACTCAGAAACGAACAGCAGCAAGCTGGATGCTAGAGCAGAGCCAATCAAGAAGTAACTTTAGGTTGATGTTCTCATGACCAGGAGAGTCAAAGGAACCAATAATCTTATGGCTAGCGATCCAGGGCATCGGACCCGTTACTGGAAGAGTTGTTTCAAAAGATGAACCAGTTGGAGGAACGTCTTTGAGCTCTAAATGATCAAGGTCACTGTGAGGATAGGTTGCCGTTCTCCAAAGGGATTAAAGCACACCCCTCCCTTTCAAGCTCAAAGTTCCCGCGATTACACTGTACAATTGGGACATTGATCTTTATAACTATCTGGATGCATTCAGTATTTAAATGGATTTGCAAATGATCAATCCTCTGGTTAAATGCCAAGTTTTCCTAGCTACCCTTTGGGGTGTACCTCAGGCATGGTTCAGAAGTCTTCTAGCTCGCTGGATATGTACTTGGGAAGAATGTCAACAAAAGTTCATTAGCCAGTATTAAGAGTTGAAGAGGCAGCTTGTGCCCCCTATCACCTCGTGATGATCTTCTAGCGTAAGTATAAGTCATTGAAGGATTATGTTGTCTGGCTCAGACTTGAAGCTGATTCAGTAGACAATCTTTTTTAGAAAACCATTTTGGCAACAATCTCTACGAGACTCCATAAAGATAGGAAGCTATATAAAAGTCTGTACAAGTCTCCGATAAGAGATCTAACTGAATTTTTTGAACGAGCTGCCAAGCAGATTAAGTGGGAAGAGACTTTTAGCTCGAGATGGTCTAATCAAAAGGATGAGAAGGGTAGCTCTGTTTCAAATAAAAAGAGAAGCGATGAAGGTTGGAGTGATCCCCCTAGTGACTGGACTACGAAGAAAGCGAGAACCAGGCAACCTTAGCACTTAGCTCACCGCAACACTTATAGTATCCTGTCTGATACTTAGGATAGGATATACACAGCAAAAAGGGATAGGGAAGACTTCAGGAGACCCGCACCTTCTAAAATTCCCTGCAGGCGAAGGAACAGAGAAGAGTTTTGTGCTTATCATAATGAAGTTAGGCATGGAACTTTAAATTGCTGGGCATTTAGAGGTGCGATCAAATACCTAATTAAGAGAGGCCCCCTAAGAGAGTACGTAGTGTGACCTATGGGGTAACAAACTTGGCAAAAGTATCCCGACCAAAGACAAGCCTTCACAATGAGAACCATTTTGTAATAATATCTAGAGGCTAATACACGAGTTTTCCTCTATCTTTGTTGAAAGAAGTCTTGATTTGCCAACTAGCGCGCTTCATAAGTGATCTTTTGTTTACATGTTTACAATTTGCTCTTTGTTATTGAGTACATACAAGCCTTTTGAGCTCGCATACAGTTAATTCTCCTAAGCATTATGTGTGCATGGTGTTTGCCAACTAGGACCTCTGGTCCAGTTGAAGCATGGAAACGCATAAATAAACTCATTGCCAATTACAACCTCTAGTCCAGTTAAGGCGTGGAGACACTCAAAATAAATTCAATGCTAACTGCGATCACTAGTCCAGTTGAGGCGTTGAGATGCTCAAAATAAACTCATTACCAACTATGACTTCTGGTCCAGTTAAGGCATGGAGATGCTCAAAATAAACTCATCTAGCAAAACCTTGAGCTTGCTAAAGCACAGAGGCGCTAAAATAAAAATAACTTGAACAATTGATTTATTGTGGTATAGCTCACGAAGTGTAGCTCTTATGCGACCTAATGTTCACAGCTTTCATACGACCTAATGTTCACAGCTCTCATACGACCTATGAACTACTCATTATCGAGGCATCTCGATGCCTAAGCTTATTGCTTACCTAAAAGCATGGCTGATTAGTTATTCAAATATTTTATTTCACTGTGATTTGTAGGGATTTATATTATTGACATCTGTGATATGCAGAATACTCAATATAACATGTAAGAATCATGAAAGAAGAGTTCATTCATTAAAAGCCTCATTCAATGAGGTAAATTTACATAAAAAAGGGTCAAAATACAAATACAAAATAGCAGAAGCCTACAACTATTACTTTCTGGAAAGAAGACTGGCTGCATGGAGATGAACTCCACCCAGCACTAGCAGGAGGACCGGTAGGCATGTCAATTCCTTAATCTTCTTCTGGCCACCCTCTTTGGTTCAAAGCTCCTTTCCAACTCTCTGCCTAGCACTAAGAATTCCAAAGAAGCCAGCAGACATGGCTGGAAAGGCAAAATCCCATGACATCATCATGAGGAAATAATCCAAGACCTATACAAGACCTTTCTGAATCCTTGAAGGAGGATTGCCCATAAAGGCTTCCTATGTGACAAATCATACACGTTTCATTAAAAAGGCACATCATCAGAAATATGGAGGGGCTTATCGAAGGCACCCATCATATCACTTAGTGAAGAAAGAAGAACTTCCCATGCTTTAAATAGACTAGCCAGATCTCACTGAAGAGTCCAAAAGAACTCCCAACCACTTTCATTAAATGTCTAGGGAGAGAACGAGGCTAACTCGCCAATAGCTGTGAAGCACATACAACAGAAGTATGGCCTAGAGTAGATGAAATGACAGGCTAACTAAAGACTTTAACTGTATGGTAATCCATAAAGAAAGTCCTTTGCCAGCAAAACTGCAACTCCTAGCCCATGAAGTTAGTTGAGAGTTAGGGGGCTAATGTTATAGGTATTTTTCAGTTTTATGAAATGGGCTGGTAAAGACCCAACATCAGAATCAGTTCAAGTGAGAAAAAAGCCAAGCTTGTCAGATTGCTGGCAAAAAGAGTATAAAACAAGGCAGAAGCTAGCTCGCTAAGGAATGAACCTGATAGAGTTCTCCTCGAAATTGTGAAGAAAACCATCAAACGGACCGTCTTGAAAACAGGTTAATGGATAAATGAGCTTGACCC
>JANHAO010002898.1:0-27441 GCA_026873985.1 Saraca asoca | reverse complement strand
CCTCGCTAATATTGAATTAGCGAGGGATTATCAACTATTAGCGAGGGATTTTTCCCTCGCTAAATGGCAGATTTCTAGTAGTGTAATAATAATAATAATAATAATAATACCTGATGCGGATTAAAAATCCATTATAGTAAAAGCTTATAGAGCAAGTTCAATCTTCACAATCCTTAGTAGAGAAAAGGGGGAGAAAAAAATCTTTTTCTTTAATGAGGCTACTACAACTTTATTTAAGCTACAAGTAGAGATATGCTTTGCTGTAATCTATTGAGTCAACTGACTCATCATTGGTTTAGGTGTTAAGGCTCACAGCATATAATTAATTAAACTATAATTAAAGTATGGTAGTCACCACATAAGAAATTTAAACAAAACTAATAATCCAAATCAAGACACGTATGTGTAGAACAGATGAAGAAAGATTTCTGCAGCAGATTAAGATGAAAAAAATATTCCAATTCCCAACCAACAAAATGTGCAATTAGTGTGCAGGTGCAGATGAGACCAAACCCTCACAATATTAACAAAAGAAATAAGAAATATGTGTAGCTAATAACTTTGTTTACTCCAATTTGTTTTTAAATTTGGCTGTTCTTTTTATATTTTTTTAATTATAAAATAAGTTTATGAAAGATATACTAAATAAATGACTTATAATTATAATATTTTATTAATTATTAATTTTTTTAAAATTTATAATGATTTTTATTTTTTATATTTATAAGTTCTTGTATATTATAAACTTAAATTTACAAGTGATTTTATATGTTTATTGTTATTTTTATATAATTTAATTTAATATATTTCATTTCTTAATTATGACATCTTTCGGTTTAATTATTAGTTTAATTAGTTGAAGTAATCAAACCATTACTTGAAAGCCTTTTCAATTTAATGTTCAGTGCGAATTATTCTTTGACTAAAAAATTAAAAATAATGCATTATAAAATTTCACCGTTAAAATGTAAATAAGCAAATCTATCCCTAAAATTTGTTAATGAATTTTATGATTAGAAGATTTGCAAAATTTATTAAAATTTACCAACGGAGTCTACCTTGTCTGCCAATAAATCTATCACTATTTATGAAAAATTAACTGTACTAATTTTTCAAGATTAGATCAATTTTAATGATGAATATTCTATATATAAATCGCTAGAAGCCTACTGTTAAATGAGAGAATTCTTGTAATACTTTTTGTACACATCATTAACCAAGTACTAAAAAAATTTACTTGTTTTAATATATTGCTAAATTACTATAATAAGTATAAAATATATTCACACTTTGTAAATTTTGTTTTTATACCAACACATATGAAAATTTTTGCTACCTAATTTTAAAATTCTTTAATAGTAATCCTCAAATGCTCGTTCACAATTTAAATAAATGATTTATATATAAAATTTTAAAATTAATATAATTTTTAAATTTAAAATTAATTGATCCTCCACCAAATTTGGTTAAAAAATCAATCAGTTTCAAGGAAAAAATATTGACTTTTTTTTTTTAACATATATCTTAAAGTCATACATTTGCTGGAGGCATGTTGCAACTGGACCCTATCTTCTTCTTCTTCTTTCTCTTTTTTGAAATTTTCTCTGGAGGACCTTATCTTTGATTAATGCATTTAGCCGCCCTTGGCATCTCCTTCCGTCATAGCATGTTCAATCAAATGTTACATCAAACTCTGACAATTCGTTAGCTGAATTTAAAAGGTTGGTTGCCAAATAGTCATTCGTAAATATCTTACCCCTATTCTCGTATTATTTTTTATCTTGGCAAATAAAAAATTATCTTTTTTATATTAATATTTATTATATCAAAATATTATTTTAATATCTATTGTATTATAATATTAAAATATTTAATTTATTAAAATATAGTAAAAATAATATTAAAATTTTAATATTATAGTAATATTTAAAATATTTTTTTAAGAGAATAGTGCAACTTACATATAACTTCATATATTTCTGTTAAAAAAATGTTGCTTTTCTAAACAATTATGTAATTATACTCATTATTTAAGGCATATAATATAGTAGGATGAAATTTGAATTCATTAGCTTAAAATAAGGCAAATTTTAGGCCATTGTGCTATAATAATATTAATTATACTTATTTATTTTATAATTTATTATTTAGTCATATACATTTTATAATTTATATTATATTAATTCTATTTATTTCTTAATCGCATATACTGAATATAAATTTGGATCGCATATATGTCTAAATTGTAAGGAAATTATGACAAAGTCAATTGTCTACATATCACTATCCATTGGTCTCTTATTTTATTTTATTTTTATTGTTACAAAAAGGAGACATAGAAAATTCTGTGTGGTTAGACTAATCACGGCTGGCAGAGTTGTTGCTCGTTCGTACCACGTTGCTAGCTGGATAAGACGTATGCCATTCTCATTTTTCCATCTCCAATCCTACGGAGTTACATATTGAAACAGTCAGCAGAAATCCATTCAAAATTTAATATCAAGCTCGATCAAATCTGAAAGGTAGTAATTCAATTAAGTTACGAGTGTTAGAGAATTTCTTTGTGAGATAACTAGCATGGAGAGAAATTTAAATCAATAATAAAAGGAAGGTATAAAATCTTAGTCAAATACTTATATTCAGTTGAGTCAAAATTTTCTGTGACTAAGAAATAAAATAAAAATTAGTTAGGTGGATTATATTCATTACACGTTTGCACTTTCCTATGCAGATTATATTGCATTTCATCTCATCTTTATTCGATACCTATAAGAAAAAAAAATGCATTTTGCTTATATTTTTAATTTCGGAAAATATTCGAGGCTGGGATTAGCGTTGTCATGTTGGTGTTTAATTACAAAAAATTATCTAAGAAATAAAGATAAAATCCAATTGAATGATGGTAATTACCCTTTTTATTTTTCATTTAGAATTCAACCACATATCATATCATTTGTTGAAAGTCGAAAGCCTTCAATTTCAAACATGCATAACATGCTATGATAAAATTTTAGTTTTCTAATTACTTGTATGTGATAACAATCATATTTTCTTCTAGCACCACATATTTGATACTAAACTTTCATTTTTTTTTCTAAATAATTACAAACACTAAATACAATAAAATAATATATAAGCTATACGTTTGTAAAAAAATTCACAGGCATACTAATAATATTTACATACAGCACTTGGTGGCATATACCATTATATATCCATTTTGTTTGGTGTCATCCTTTTAATGTCTTATAATATTTATTATATTCTTGTTTTAAAAAAATTATTTTGACATAGGTGAATTGATACCGTCTACACTTGATAAATTAATTAATACTCCACGATGTTAATTTGATTGAGTACACTATGTCAAAATTCCCCAAAACGAAAAGGTTAGAAAGAGAATTATTGTCAAAAAAGGCAAAATTAAAAAAAATATATAATGTTTAAATAAATAATAATTAAAATTTTAAATTTTTAACGTGACACGAAGAGGTTATATAACATTTGAAATCTTTACTGTGAATTGTGTGCACTATCCATGTTTGATTCCTTACATCTTCCTTAAAGGATTAGTGTTCCAAAAAGCAACCTCAAATCTGGTAGTAGACTTTTTGATGGTATTCATCTGTAAAATCAAGAATAAACATCTGATGCCAAAAATGCGTACATCATCCCGATGAACTTTCATAGGCTTCTTTGGTTTCACTAAAGTAATTAATTACTTTATTTTTAATTCCATGTCTTTGCTGTTTTAATGCTGCTAGGTTTTAGGGACAGGTTCAGTCCAATATATGGGCATATGGCCATTAATATATAACTAATTAAGAGAAACATTATTGAGAAGAAATTAATCAACCAGAAATTTAAAGACAACATATTTTCTGTCAGTTATTGCAATTCCAACAATGATGAAATACAAATTAATAAATTAATAGGAGAAAGCTGCGACTTTCTCAGCTTCTCTGCTCCAACTAAGCTTCTATATTACAAATATATATTTACATTTATGTTTTCCTTCAAATCAATCATTTAAACATGCACATATTCTATCAATTATAATTAATTACAGACAAGCAATGGCCACAATTCTAAATAAATAAATAATTCAAGCCAACAAACATTGGCTCAATTGATAATACAAGACCACGGCCACAAGTCAAATCATTTAAACACGTACAAGTTCTACTTACGCTATGCTCTACCTTAACGGTGGAGCAACATATTTAATCTACAAAAGACAAACAAATGATCAAATCTCATACTTGAACCATGCATGCATATGTATACACACATGTATTAAAAGATTTTGGGGGCTTGCTCTTGAGCAATCAGATTCTTGAAATGGTGTATTAATATCTCAAAATCATCTTGACTTTTAATCAAACTTAAACGAACGTAACAATCTTCAGAACCAAATTTATTTCCTCCACGACCACTGATATTAGCAGCTCTGAGAATTGCATCACAATCTTTATCTTCTTCTCTCTCACACTTCAACCATGCATAAGCTGTAATCCAATTAATTAATGAAATTTATTTGATATTTCATTCAAAATAAATAAATAAATAAACTAAATATATGTGCCTCAGACATAGATACCTGGTGAAGGTTCCTGCACCCTTTGGAAAAAGAAGCAGTATTGAGGAGCAATTTGCTGCAGAGAAAAACGTTTTGACGTAGATAAGGTATCGCTTAACCTAATCCAGCGGTCTCTCATGGTTTTATACGCAAATTCAAATATATCTCCTCCTTCTCCTTCAAAAATTGTGCTTATTATCTTCAATGCCCTCAATTGAGTATCATGAGAAATTCCCATAGTACTTAAGGACATGTACTTCGACATCTTTTGATATACATCTTCATCTTTTATCACTGCCCATCTTCATGCAAAAATACACACATTGTAGTTGCTAATTAATTTGACAGAGTGATTATACATAAATATAGAAGAAAAATACCATTTACAGGTATTTTCTTATACTATCACCCACTCTTACAGGTAGGATAAACCAATTTGATCTACATGTAATATATATGTAAATGAGAGATTGATAATGAACCTCACAATAGTGCTATTTGATAATGAAAAAAGAAATATGGGAAAAAAACAAATGTATAAAGATTGTTAATTAACCTTCATGTGGAGGTTAGTATCTATTCTTTCATTTGGATCAAAATTTTATTTAAAATTATGTTTTGAGTAAAAAACCATAAGGTGTTTTAAATAATTATAAGAAAGGGTAAATCTCGTAATAAATTCTCCACTCTTAATCCACTCAAAGAATGACTAAACTGTTTGACTTCTATATAAATAAAAGAGTGGAGGATTCTAATCTTCACATAAAATTGTGGAGGTTAGCAATTCTCATATATATATATGCACACACATATCTATCTATGTAATAAAACACGATGTTTTTTAGGATCAAAGTTATCTGTAAGAAGCTCTTCAACTATCAAGTGTGGTGAAAACTTTTGTTCTTACCCAAATCGAGCACCGGCGTGGCCTGAAAGCTTGGAAAGTGTGAACAACATGAGATCTTCATCAGCTGGAGCAGGGATTGCAGTGAAATGAGGCCAAAAGTAGGCATGATCATAAATGGTCTTAACATTAGGGCCATGAAGAATTGCCTTGTTCAACATCCCATCTGGATTGTTTGGCGAAGTTACAAACTCAATAAACCTTGTTGTATTATCTAACTTGTTCTGCCACAAGGACGTATCTCCTTCAAATCTATAATCCTTTGAATTGAAAAGTTCTGTTTGGCTCCTGTACAACTGTGACAACATTTTTTTTAATGTGTTTTATTTGACATACGAACGTGTAATTAAGAAGAAAAATACTTTTATTTTATACTCTCTGGTGATAGTCCTCATCAAGAATGAACCGTCATGTATGATTAAGGTAGTCATGACCTGAATCAAAACTTTAAAATTCATAAAAATTTTATTAATCTTTATATGATTTTTTTATAAAAAAATTACATGCATGTTTTCCATGATCAAATGTTAGTCATTTTTTGTTAGTGTTGGAGCTAATTAATGTAATTAAAGAAATGTCACGGAGAGTGCGTTGATATTTTGGATTTATTCAAGAGATGTAGCCCTGCTGTCTTCCGGGTGGTGTATTGTTTTGAAGGAAATGAATGGGTGCTGAAGTGAGGTTTTGAAAAGAGAAAATCAAAGTTGATAATGTGTGTGTAAGTGAAGGGCTTCACTTGAAAGAGAGAATATTGAGGAAATGGATTTTTATTACTCTTCTTCACTCACATTATTGGCTGAATACACAAAGGCATCAAGTAGTTGACTCTCCAAGTCCAGAGAGTTCGGATTTTCCGTCACAAAATGTCAGATATTTTCCTTAGATATGTCTAGAGCTAGGATATATATGTTATTTAATCAACAAGTTGATTTGTTGATTGTTATATATGGAAATTGTTTCGGTCCGACGAAGCTCGCGAGAAGTCCGAAATCAATGAGGAGACTAGCTCGAAGCATGTCCAGAATCCTTCAGCCATCAGATCGCATAGTGTCCGACCTCGTCAGACCAAGCCCCCACACGAAGAAGTGAGCTTGACATCCCTATTCTTAAGGACGGGCAAGCGACATGGTTAACCAAGTGTAACCTGCGACCTGAAGGCTCACCGACAAAAGACTAAGTCATGTCCAGCTCCAACGATCAAATGGGGCCCGCTTACATAAAATGGCATGCAGTAGCCGAGAATAGAGATTTAGTCTGCATATTCTATCTTATACATTAAATACTGATGTAATGAATTTGTTGCATATGTAATTACCATTGTAACCTCCTTTCCTCTATAAATATGAGGAAGGAGCCCCTCTATAAAAGAGGACAGAGATTTATACCGAAACTTTGCCAAAACAAAGATCGAACATTGTAACATTGTAGAAATATTATATCAATAACACTCTATCATAGACGTAGGGTCTAGTGATATCCGGATTTAGCCGAATCATGTTAAACCTTGTGCCTCCTTCTATGCTCTTCCCTTCTTCTTCTTTGATTGTTTTCCTGTTCTACTATATCTAAACCAGTTATAGGCCAAAGATCCCGAAGAATCCTCCCGTTGGCCGAAGTTTGGATTATTACCAAAATCTAACGTCAACATTTTGGCACCATCTGTGAGAATCTCACTTATTCTGGTTCATTTCCTGTTGTAATGGCCAAGGAAAGAGCCACTAGAGCCTCAAGCACGCAACGCCATACTCCGGATGGTCATGTATCGACAACGGACTCGTCAACTGATCCTGTCATCAGAGCAGCCACTGATGTCCCTCCAACCAGTTCGGTACAATCGATTCTCACCGTTAACAGCATCAATGGACCACAAACCTGGCTCTAGCATCAGGACAAACTTGAGCACGTGATGGGAGAACTTACCAAAGCAGTCACATTGTTAGCGCAGGGCATGTAGAGACAAGTTGAAACTTCAATGCCTTTGAATGCTCTCCAGCAAACCCGACATCCGGGTGATCCCAACTGAAGCAATATTCAGGCTCATTACTCGAAAGAACAAACCCCAGGTCATGACCCCCGAGACAATGGAGACCAGAGCGCCCAGCAATTGCCTAGCCAGTACTCTGGGGTACGAGACCCATTAATTGGAGAACTATTTCAGAAAATGGCTCAGTTGGAGGAGTGCCTCCGAACTCCAAGTGATTGAGCTCGTTATGAGGAATGGTCACCCTTCTCCGAGGAGATCGAAGCTTGAACTCTCCCTCTCAAGCTTAGGGTCCCTGCGATCCCGTTGTATAATGAGGATTCTGATCCATATGATCACCTGGATGCATTCAACGTTCAGATGGACTTGTAGACAACTGACCCCTCGATCAAGTGCCGGGTGTTTCCAGCCACATTGGGAGGTGTGCCTCGAGCTTGGTTCAGAAGCCCCCAGCTTACTCAATTGGCAGTTGGGAAGACTATCAACAGAAGTTCATCAATCAGTATCAAGCACTGAAGAGACAATTGGTGCCCCCTGCCACCTTGCTATGGTTTTCCAGCACAAACATGAGTCGCTTAAGGACTACATTCAGACTCGAAGCCAATTCAGTAGAGAATCCATCTGAAGAAATCATGTTGGCCACCATCTCTATGGGACTTCATAAAGATAGAAAACTGTACAAAAACCTATATAAGTCCCCAGTCAATGACCTCACCAAGTTTTATGAGTGGGCTGCCAAGTAGATTAAGTGGGAAGAGACCTTTAGCTCGAAAAGGTCCAACAAGAAAGATGAAGAGGTCGGCTCCTCTCGTGATAAGACGAGGAATGATGTGGACCAAGGTGACCACTCCGCTAAGTGGACGAACAAGAAGTCCAAAAGGTCCAAGGATGAACAACCTTAGCACTCAGACCATTATGAACAATATAGTATCCTATCAGATTCCCAGGATAGGATCTTTATGATAGAAAAGGACAGGGAAGACTACAGGGTGCCCCCACCCTCCAGAATCCCTTACAAACGGAGAAATCCAAAAGAGTTTTGTGCCTATCATAATGAGGCTAGTCACGGCACAGCAAATTGTCAGGCCCTCATAGAGGCAATTGAGGACTTGATCAGAAAGGTGTGTCTAAGGGAGTACGTGGTACAACCCTCAAGGCAGTTGCCCCAGCCTTCTCAATGCAATACCAACCAAGAGCCAGGGGGCTCGGTTCGAGTTGTGTTTTGATGTTATATTTCAAATTTTGGGGTGAATGTAATTGTCATTTCTTCAATTCTACTGAAATTTATTTGTTGATTGATTTAATGTCATTCACTTTGCCCTCTTTGCTTCCGAGTGCTTACAGCATCCGTAGTTCACATGCGGTCAACATATCGCAAATCTTGTCAAAGACTTCACACTCCATGCCAACTGTGATCCTTGATCCAGTTGAGGCCCTCTGGAGCTCATTTCGGAGAAGAATTGACGAGTAATTAACCTTGAGTTGTGGGCTCGCTATGTTCAAAATAAACTCACTTAACCAGTTGAGCTACGGGCTCACTGAGGTGTGGAGACGCTCAAAACAAACTCACTTAACTAATTGGGCTATAGGCTTGCCGAGGCATGCAGACACTCAAAACAAATTCACTTAGCCAGCGTAGTTGCGGACTCGCTCAGTCGTGAAGACACTCAAAACAAACTCATTTAACCAGTTGAGCTACCAGTTCGCTAAGACGTAGAGATGCTCAAAACAAACTCGCTTATGCCAGCGCAGCTGCATGTTTGCTGAGGTGCGGAGGCACTCTTAAATGCTCAATGCTAGCGTGACTTCATGATCATTGAAGCATAAAGAATTGACGAATCAATTATTCACCCAAGGCAACAGAATCGTTAAATCTCTCAGCTTTTGTGTGAACATATTTTATTATTTCATTTAGCCATAGGATCAGCCCGAGCACGATGATGCTCCAGTTTGCAACTCATGCTGTCTTCTGACTATGCACAGGTCACACAAATGGTTCAAATCGAAGCATTTACAGAAGAAAACAAAACAAACAGAAATTGCAGAAAAGAAATTTTATTCATTAAAAGACCTCAACGAGGTAGATTTACATCGAAAAGATCTGTACATAGACTAGGCAAAATACAAAGGGAAAAACCTATGACTAAGGAGAAAGATCGGCCACGAAGGGCCGCACCTCAGTTTATTAGGGACCGCACACCGCAGCTTTCTTCTTCCAATGCACAATCAGTGACAGCGTTGCATCCCTTTGTCTTCGACCACCTGCTTCTCTTGAAGGAAGCTAATCAGGAAGCCCAGGGAGCTTGGCCGACCGAACAGATGCCTCACAGCAAAGCCGAGAGAACACAGTCTGGGATCCATATGAGATCCTTTCATGTTACTGACGAAGATAAGTCCTCCAAGTCATCTATGCAGCAGACCATATATGCCTCTGAGGAAGGCCAAAATGCCGAAAATGGTGGAGGTTCATCGAAGAACTCCATAGTTTGCTCAAGTGTAGAATCAAAAGGGATTGTCTCTCCCTTATATAGAACTGAGACCATCTCTACTGAAAGATCTGGAACCATTCCCCAACTATCACCATTTATGACCTCGAAAAGAGCTAAGTTGACCCAACAATAGCTAATGGACATGTGCTACCAGAAGCACGGCTTGGAATAGATGAAATGACAATCTTAGGAAAAGGCTGACAGTTTAGAAATTGAAGAGTTTTAACTCCCAGCACGCAGAGTGAGTTGCGAGTTAGGGGGCCTATGTTATATATGGAAATTAGTTCGGTTCGAGGAAGCTCACAAGAAGTTTGAAACTAACGAGGAGACCAGCTCGAAGCACATCTAGAATCGTTCAGCCATTAGGTCACATAGTGTGCGACCTCATCAGACCAAGCCCGCACACGAATAAGCGAGCTTGACCTCCCTATTCCCAAGGACAGGCAAGCAACCAGGTTAACCAAGTGTAACCTGTGACCTAAAGGCTCGCCAACAGAAGACTAAGTCATGTCCAGCTCCAACGGTCGAATGGGGTCCGCTTGCATAAAACGGCCTACAGCAGCCAAAAATAGAGATTTAGTCTGCATATTTTATCTCGTACATTAAATGCTGATATAATGGATTTGCTACATATGTAATTACCATTGTAACCTTTTTTCCTCTATAAATATGAGGAAGGAGCCCTTCTGTAAAAGAGGATGGAGATTCATACCGAAACTCTATCAAAACAAAGATCAAACATTGTAATATTGTAGAAATATTATATCAATAACATGCTACGTGGACGTAGGGTCCGGTGATATCCGAATTTGGCCGAACCATGTTAAACCTTGTGCCTCCTTCTCTGCTCTTCCCTTCTTCTTTTTGGATTGTTTTCCTGTTCTGCTATATTTGAACTGATTATAGGCCAAAGATATCGAAGAATCCCCCCGTTGCTCGGAGTTTGGATCATTACCAAAATCCAAAGTCAACATTGATATTTAGGACTTGAAGATTTTTCTGTCAGTTTCTAGAATTTTTCTTCAGTCAGTTGCATGATACTATTACAGATTTTTCTAAATTAATATTTTTAATACTCTCTTTTAATCTAGAAAAATCTTATACTCCAAGCATTTCTCTAAATTTGTTAAATTTCTCAATTGGAACTAGTTTTATAAAAATATCTGCAAGTTGTTCTCTGATCTTATAAAATTTAAATTCGATCTTTTCCATCTCCAGAGCTCTTGAATGAAATGATGCCAAATTTCGATGTGCTTTATGCAGCTATGGAATACTAGATTTTTAGTCATGGCTATTGCAGACATGTTATCACAATAAACTTTTATTGGTGTCTTGATGCTTTGTTACAAATTTTGTAAAATTCTTCTTAACCATATTGCTTCTGTTGTTACATTTGTTCTTGCTAGGGATGGCAATGGGTCGGATTTGGACTGGTATGGCAATATCTATACTCTTACCTGCTAGAAAATTTCATACCCATACCTTATATGTACCTGCGAATACTGTAGTGGGTTCAAGTACGAGTTTGTACCCATGGGAACACCCGCTAGAATGAAAAAAAAATTAAATTACAGTTTGACCCCATGAACTTTTCACCAACTTCAAATAGGTCTTTACTAAAAATATGAAATTATATTATGACCCCAACGAAAAATATTAAAATTTCACTTCAGTCCTTCAATCAACATTTTTATTTTTATTTTTATTTGAGGTATTACATGCACTACTCAAAATGATATCGTTTTAAGTAGTGTTTATATAAAAAAAATTATTTAAATAGGTAAACAGGTTCGGGTATAGATATTTTCTCTTACCTATACTTTATCCGTACCCATTATGGGTATGATTTTTATACTCATACTCGCTCGTGAATATTTTTTCTCATACCCATACCCACCCATCACGGGCAGATATCCATAGATATATGGATACGTGGGTAAAATTATCATCCCTAGTTCCTACCATATATTTTGCTTTTGCTGATGAGAGTGCTACAGTTTTCTGCTTCTTTAATGCTAATGAGATTACTTTGGATCATAGAAGAAACACATATCTACTTAAGCTCTTACGATCATCAACATTGCTAGTCCAATCACTATCGGTGTAGCTAGTTAAATTTGAATTATGCTTTGAGTTGCACAAGATCTCGAACATCTTTATATCCTTGACATATCTTAAAATTCTTTTCGTAGTAGAGAAATGTGCCTTGTTGAACTCGTTCATGTATTTGGAAACGGTGCTAACTACATGCGCTATATTTGGCCTTGTGTTTGTGAGATTGATCAATGGTCCAACTAGACTTCAAAAAATTATTTCATCAACTTTCTCTTTTCCATATTGTCTTATCAACTTTTCATTCAACACTTTTGGTATTGCTAGTGCGTTGCACTCTTTCATGTGAAATTTCTTCATCAGATCATCCACATACTTTTCTTGGGAGATAAATATTTATCTGAGCCTTTATTTGACTTGCATTCTAAGAAAACATTTCATGAGACCAGGATTAGTCATCTCGTATTCCTTCATCATGGTCTTCTTGAAGTCTTTGATCATCCTTGCATCAATGTAGGTGTAGATTAAGTAGTCTACATGCAAGCACAAAATAAGAAAATGATCCTTATGTGTCTTTATGTATAAAGATGGCTCACTTAGGCTTCCAGAGAATCCATGTTTAAGAAGATATTTATTAATTTTGCTATTCCATGCATGAAGGGCTTGCTTGAGTCAATAAAGCACCTTCTTCAAACGATTCACCTTGTCTTTTTTACCTTGAATCTTGTATATTCCTATTTGCTGCACATAGACTTCTTCAATTTCTCAATTCAAAAAGGCAAATTTCACATCTAACTAGTAAAATTGAGCTTCAATTACATAGTTAGTGCTAGAACTATTCCTATTGTCTCCATGCACACCATAGGAGCAAAGGTTTCATTGAAGTTAATGTCTAGTTGTTGAGAGTTGTTATAGGTAAAAAACGGCTTCAAAAGAACGAGCCCCCAAACACGACAAAGGCCAAGCCCCACACCTCACCGAAGGCACCCAGCAAGCTTCGCTTCGCCCTTCGTCAGAAAGCGGCACAACGAAATCATCTCAATACCATATTGCAAAGCAAGCCTCGCCTCACTCGTTACAAGACAGCGATGCAGCGAGGTGATCATAAGACCAGCTCATCAAACAGTCGAGTATCCTATCCAAATTCGCCACCTCGCTACAGTAGCACTGAGCTCGCTACAGCAGTTCCCATGACAACCCCGAGCCAGGAATCCCAGCTCGGGATGCCAAGCACCTCGCATGGTAAAGAGCACCAGGCGACAGATGCAGGTAGACACAAGTCTACAGCCAACCAAGAAGACCCACCCCGCGGCTTACATTCTGCAACAGTCGAATTGTAGTCTTTTACTATCTTTCTCATTTATATTTTGATGTAACACAACTGTATCTTATAATTAATGCATGTATCTCCTCCTTCCTCTATAAATAGGATTACATTGTTAAAAGAGGGAGGGAAGCCGAGCTCTGTAAGCAGAAACTCTGCTAAAAACATTTCTCAATACATTAATAAAATCTCCGCCATGGACGTAGGGTCTGATGCCACCCGGATTTGGCCGAACCACGTTAAAAACACTACGTCTCCCTTTCCTCCTTCCTCTCAAATCACACTTTAGAAGTAGCATTGGCTCCACGAACTTCTCTCATTGGCCAGATTTTGGGACCCTCCGTACGAACCAAAATCTGATATTAACATTTTGGCGTCATCTGTGGGGACCTTCTGCTCTCTGAAGTCTCTATTGCAGCTCAACAATGGCATGAGGAAGAACTACTCAGAGCTCAACCACTCCAGTCCTTCAACCAATGAACACCCCTGTTATGGGGGCTTACCAACAATCTACTGCTACTCCTGAAACTCAAGAGGCACCAACACCCAGTCAACCTCATTCGGTGCTTGAAAGCACAGTAAGAGAACTAGCGGAAACCATCAAAGTGCTGGTGCAAGCCTAAGTTCAGAGCATGTAGAGACAAGAAGAACTCATAGCACAACTCCAGTAGCTCCGCAAAGAGGCTCAAAGGGAAATCCATGAAGATCATGATAGTCAGCAACTGGGAGGGCTCGCAACAAGCAGGAAGTTCCACCCCTCAATCTGAGATGTGTGACCAAAAAATGGAGGAAATCCTCTACAAGCTCAAACATCTGGAAGAGTGTCTGCAACCTCAGAGCCATCAACCTTGCTGTGAGGAAAGCTCTCCATTTTCTATGGAGATCGAGACGTGACCTCTCCCATAGAAACTTAAAGTGCCCGTGATCCTGCTGTATGACGGCAACAACGACTCGAGTGACCACCTGAACGTGTTCAACACCTAGATGGACCTCCAGACCGCTGACCCCCTAGTGAAGTGCCGCGTCTTTCCCGCCACATTAGGGGGAATGCCTTGAGCATGGCTCCAATGCCTCCCGACTCGCAGCATCAACAGTTGGAAAAAATGCCAGAGAAAATTCGTCATTCAATACTGAGCATTGAAAAGACATCTTACACCCCCTTGCCATCTTACGGTGCAAAGGCAAGTCACTCAAGGACTATGTAACCCGATTCAGGCATGAGGCCAACTCGGTAGAAGACCCTTTCGAGGAAAGTATCTTGACAACGATCTCAATGGGGCTTCGTAAAGATAGCAAGTTGTACATAAGCCTCTACAAGTCCCTGGCCCAAGACCTCGCTGAACTATACAAATGGGTCGTCAAACAAATAAGATGGGAAGAAACCTTCAAGATAGAGGAATCCAGGCACAGAGCGGGCCCCAGTGATTTCACTATGAACAAAAAGAGGGGTAGCGAGAGCCACAATGACCCCACTCCTTATCTCGTGAAGAAGGCGAAGTCCCGGTGACCCGAAGGCCATTTCGAAACCTACAGCATCCTATCCGATACACAAGATAAAATTTTTATCGCAAAAAAGAACAATGAGGACTTTGGAAGGCCTAGACCAGTGAGAGTCACTGCCAAGTCCAGAGATCCAAGTAGATTTTGTGCCTACCACAGTGAGGCTGGACATACCACCTCCAAATGTCGAGCACTTAAAGATGTCATCGAAAACCTTATCAGAAAAGGTCGACTACAAGATTACGTGGTAACGCCACCAAGGGAGTGCGCTTAACAGGCTCGGCGAGTTGTCACCCAAGAGCCTAAGCCCTCCATCAGAATCATATTCTAATCCTGTAACATTCGTTTGTTATTAATGGTGACTAATTGTATCAACTGTTGTATGCTGAATCAATGTAAACTACTAATTGGCCGAGCATTGTCTAGATAGAAAGTTTTTACTTTGTCATTGCAAAGATTCATCCGGGGGTGAGATGGCGTAAGGCCTACCTCGTCGATACATCCAAAATGAACCACATTCCATGAATTACAACCAAGGGAGTGAGTTCCCCGACAGCAAAACTTCAGCGAACGATTTTCACCTCGCCTCAACAAAACTTTGGCGAACGATTTTCATCTTGCCTCAACGAAAACAAAACAATTTCAACGAATGATTTTCACCTCACCATAACAAAACAAAATCTTAGCCACTGGCCTACTATAGCACAAAGATGCTAAAACTAAATCGTTGCAACTTTCATACAACTGATCGCCTCCAGCTCTCATGCAAGTGAGTTCTCATGTCTCGAACGAGATTTCTCAATCGTAGCTCGCATGCGACCCTACTCTCACTCACCATAGAATAAGTGATCAGAAAAATAAAGCGCAGCTGATTGGCCAAAAGAGCATTTCATTAATTGTCAGAGATTTACATATAGCAGTGCACAAAGCATCTGATAAAACATTCAAAGAGGAAGAAAAGCTTATACAACAAAAAGACCTCATCCAGCGAGGAAAAATTACATCGAAAGAAGAAGTAAAGAAACAAAGGCAAGAAGCTCAAAGACCCAGCACAACCATTCCTACAAGAAGGAGCAGAAGGCTAGTCACCGAGCTCGCGCCTGCAGGAAGGACAGTGACTTTCAAGCTACTCTTACTTATTTTCCTCCGGTGCGTCCCCCTGAGCTAGACCCAGAGCAAATCAAAAAGTCATAGAAGTTAGCTGGCCAGGCAATAGCACCACAAGCAATGTTTGGAGGAGGTGGCCTGAGATCAGCACAAGATCCCCCAAGAGCCCATCAGGCGAATCTTGTGACGGAGCCACGTGCAACAAGCTACCCATGTCTCTCGGTATTCTACAACAAGCCATCCATGTCTCGACAAGCTTCACCGGAAGTTAAGACACCAAAATGCAAGAGGGTCATTAGTCTCCTCCATTGAACTTCTTTGAGGCAAAAGAGGGAACTCCTCAGGATATAAAAAGCCTCATTCGGCCCTTTGAAGAATCTAGAGAATATCTAATTTGATCTTCATCCAATGGCTCGAAACGAGTGACAATGCCATGCCAACGATCGAAAATGGCAAATAGAAGAAAGTATGGCCTAATGCAGAATGGAATGACATCTGATATGACACTTCAGTCAAAGGAGGACATTGACTAAAGATACGAATCAAGCCTTAGAAACTTACAACTCCTGATCCGCAAAGCACATCGAGAGTTGGGGGGCTTATGTTATAGGTAAAAAATGGCTTCAAAAGAATGAGCCCTCGAGCACGACAAAGGCCAAGCCCCACACCTCACTAAAGGCGCCCAGCGAGCTTTGCTTCACCCTCCGTCAGAAAGTGGCACAGCGAAGTCATCCTCGATACCATCTCGTAAAGCAAGCCTCACCTCGCTCGTCATAAGACAGCGATGCAGCGAGGTGATCATAAGACCAACTCATCAAATAGCTAACTATCCTGCCCAAATTCGCCACCTCACTACAGCAGCATTGAGCTCGCTATAGTAGTTCCCATGACAACCCCGAGCTAGGAATCCCCACTCGGGATGCCAAGCACCTCGTATGATAAAGCAGCACCAGGTGACAGATACAGGTAGATACAAGTCTACAGCCGACCAAGGGGACCTACCCCGTAACCTACATTTTGCAACAATTGAATTGTAGTCTTTTACTATTTTCTCATTTATATTTTGATGTAACACAACTGTAACTTGTAATTAATGCAAATATCTCCTCCTTCCTCTATAAATAGGATTACATTATTAGAAGAGGGAGGGAGGCTGAGCTCTGTAAGCAGAAACTCTGCTAAAAATATTTCTCAATACATTAATAAAATCTCCACCATGGACGTAGGGTCCGGTCCCTCCCGGATTTGACCGAACCACATTAAAAACACTGCGTCTCCCTTTCCTCCTTCCTCTCGGATTGCACTTCGGAAGTAACGTTGGCTCCCCGAACTCCTCTTATTGGTTGGATTCCAGGACCCTCCGTGCGAACCGAAATCCGAAGTCAACAAGAGTATTCTTTTGTAATAAGTCATGCCTTGTACTTCTAAATTGTGCCATCTTCATTGTATTTGATTTTGTAGACCCATTTTAGGCCTATGATATCTTTATCTCTTCCTTCTTTGTGTGCTTCCACATGAAATTCTTTTCTATCATCTTGATCTCCTCATCCATGGCTTGTCTCCATGATCCTTCTTTTGTTGCTTCTTCATATTTTTGTGGCTCACAAGAAAATAATGTGATATCACAAATTTGATAATGATCTTATAATGATTGCATTTTTCTTGGAGGAGATAAATTTGAGAATGAATGTTCTTGTCTCAAACTCTGGCTTGAACATGAAGATTGTATACTTGGGCTTGGATCAATTCTTATTTTTCAACTTCTTTAAGGAATTAAGTGGCTTTAGTTGCTTCATCATCCTATTACCATGTTTCTCCTTCATCAAAGATGGCATCTCTTGAAATAAGCAACTACTTTGATTTAGGATTTTAGAGACAATAACCCTTTGATTCATCGTTGTCTCTAACAAAGGTGCGTTTTTCTCTTTTCTCGTCTAATTTTTCTCAATTTCTCTTGGAATGTGAGCATAAGTAATATGGCAAAAAATTTTGAAATGATCAACTTTTAGTTTTCTCTTGAACCAGGCTTATTTTTCACAACTTTTGTGGGGGATCTATTAAGAATGTAGATGGTGGTGTTAACAACCTCAGCCCAGAAATCTTTTGGCAAATTTTTATCATGAAGCATGGTACGTGCTATCTCAACAATTATTGTTCTATTTTTTCTTTTGACGACACCATTTTGTTATGGTGCATGGCAAACAATAAATTCTTTTTTGATACCATGCTCTTTACAGAAATTAATAAATTCTCTTACATGATTAATTCTTAAAATTTTAAGAGAATGCCTACTTTGTTTTTTAGTAAGGGCTTTGAATTGAGTAAAATGCTAAAAAGCATTTGATTTTTCTCAATAAAATAAACCCACACCATGCGAGTAAAATCATCAACAAATAATAGAAAACATTTTTTGCCACCAAGAGTGGGGTCTTTTGAAGGACCTCAAATATCAACATGCACCACCTCAAGTAGAGCTTTAGCTTTCCAAGATGTCTTTGGAAATGACAATCTATACATTTTGCCATAAATGCATCTTTCACAAATTTTTTTTCTCAAGAGAAATATATGATAGCCTAAGCATCATTTCTTTTTGTTTCAATAATTTAAGACCATGAAAATTTAGATGATCATATCTCAAATAGCATAATGTGGATTCATCCACATTTTCACATTTTAGAGCACATTTTTGCCTAGTGGGATTGTCAAAGGAAAAACTTTATTATGGGCCATTTTGACAGTAGTTATAAGTTGCCCCTTCTTTGTTCTTATCAATTATAGGGCATTTATCATCATAAAAAAAATTAGTTTATAGCCCTTGAACTAATTGCCCCATACTTAATAAATTTTGTGTAAGACATGGAATAAAAAATATATTTAAAAACATCATAAATATATTTTTCATTATCATCTTTAATTTTTATAGCAATAATGTCTTTTCCTTCAACACTTTGGATTTTTCCATCACCAAGTATAACTTGGGATTTTATATTTTCATCCAAAGAAGTAAAGCAACTTTTGTTGCTTGTCATGTAGTTTGAACAACCACTATTTAAATACTATATATCCCTTGATTCTTGATGACTAGAATAAGCATAATAACAGAATTGGCTAAGGGATTCATTCTTTTCAATAAAATGAGCTTCTTGTTTTTGTCAATACCAACAATTTTTTTTTCAAAATGATTTTGCTTTTTGCATCTTTTGCATTTAAATCAATAATCTTTTGTATCATAATTATTCTTTTTGCATAAACTAAAATAAGAGCTTGATTTTTCTCTATTACTTCCTTAATTTTTGTAGTTTCCTTTCACCTACCATGATTAGTAGATAATAGTTTATTTTGAGGATTTTGACCAAAGCTATTTTTATTATCTCCATTATTATTGGAGATATTCAATTTTGATTGGAAAGTTTACTCTTGTGGTTCATCCAATTTTTGCATTCTTTTCTCACATGCTACTAAAGTTTCCATTAATTCCGCTAGAGTAAGTTTTAATGAATCTTTTCATACTTCTATTGTAGCCACCACATAATTAAATATAGAAAGAAGGGTTCTTAAGATTTTTTTTTTTGTTTAATTTTCTTTTCTTCTATTATATCCCTATATCTTCTAATGTGAATTCCCCTTTCCTCATTGTCAAAGTATCAAAATTTTATCCACAAAGATTAAAGTTTAAAAGAAAATACTTTTTATCAAAATCCTTGAATTTAATCTCTAATATCTTCCATGCCTCCTTCAATATTTTCACCATAATGATGTTTAGAAATATTGTTGGGTTGACTCCTTGTTGAATGAATTCTTTTGTTTGTTTTGCTTATACTCCCCTGTTTTGCCTCCAACCATTGTGATAACTTCTCTTAATTTGTTGGTTCTTGATATTTTCTTGTACTAACTCCCAAAAATCTTGGGAGATTAGTAGAATTTTCATTTAAATGCTCTATAATCATATGTATCTAATATATTAGAACGATAATTTGGGTATAATTAATGGTTGGAGTGAAAGAAATTGGTACCATGAAAATGAATTTGGAGTGATAAGAAATAAACTAGGATGATGACTGACTAATAGAAGCAAGTGGTTTGCATCGTCACTTGCTCTGATACCACTGGTGGCATCGGAACTAATGTAATTAAAGAAATGTAACGGAGAAGAGTAAATCGAAGTTGATTATTTGTTTGTAACAGAGAATATTGAGGAAATGGGTTTTAATTACTCTTCACTCATATTGGCTGAATACACAAAGGCTATATTTATAGGCAACAAGTAGCTGACTCTCCAAATCCCAGAGAGTTCGGATTTTACATCACAAAATGTCAGGTATTTTTCTTAGATATCTCTAGAGCTAGGATATATATGTTATTTATTTAACAAGTTGATTTGCTGATATTTTAGACTTACAGAATTTTCTGTTCAGTTTTAGAATTCCATTTCAGTCAATTACATGATACTTTTAGAGATTTTTTTAGATTAATATTTTTTTTAACATTTTTGTCACATATCCGCTTATAAGTTAAACTTATTCATTTTACATAAAGTTAGTTTGATTCAAATACTCTATATATACATATATATATGACATGTAAAAAGAAATCGTTGAGTTATACTCCTCAAGTTAGTAAAAATATTAAATCTATCAATGTGAGGATTGAAGTGCTAATTACGGGTCTTACCGAGAAATATGGGGCTGTGGCCACTACTTTAGCTGGAGGCTGTGAGGAGGAATTGGAAGAGAAGGCATAAATGGCAGCATTGAAAAGTTGGGTTGAACCAACACCAAATACAATGTAGTTTCCATCAGTGATTGCATTTCCAACAAAGTGATGCAATTTGCGAATTTGCATCTCCAGCAGTTTTGAGACGTAAGATCCATCACTATATATATAGCTCATTCTGTGCCATCCTGACATTAGAAGGCCACTGCTTGCTGCATGTTCCATCCAGAACGGCTCCAAGAATAACGGATCCCCACTGTGTAAAACCAAATGATTTACAGTGTAATTAATCAGAAAATTCTAAGGAATTAATTTGAGTGTATATTTCGATTTACAATTTAAATTGCATTCCAGCCGTTCTTTTAGGAAAGTCTTTATTTAATGAAATTTCTCTCCCCCTTTTTGTCAGTGAATATAAATCAAAGCCAAACCGTGCACTTTGTTTGTATCCATCACATCTCGATTATAATATTTAATTGTACTATTTCAGCCGCCGAGCCTAAATATTTCCAATAGCTAATATCTCACTTAGATTAAAATTTTGTCAAATTTTTAACAGAATAAACAAAGTAGCAGCACATGATTCATTACTATTTTATCTCTACCGTACATCAGTTTTAATCAGATGAAAAAAGTCATTAATTTCTGGGGAGGAAGTAACATAAGTACCTTTCAGCGTCTGCAACGCAGTGAGATGAGAAGATGGAACAATCAAAGCCTTCGTAGCATGAATTGCACTCACAAACCAGACCATCTAGAAAGGCTCTTCCATGTCCTGAGCATGGAATGTCTGCAACAGCCTCTGCTTCTTCTGCAGCTCTTAGGCTCCAACTCAGCCCCCCCTTTCCTCCACTTTTACTAGTTAAATAAAGAAGGTTCCAGCCAAACAACACAGCATTAACGATGATCATCGTACGACAAACATAAGACATGGCACCACCACCTCCCTCTGTCTTCTTTGCCATTCTACTCTCTCCAATCACAAAAGGAAGAGGAAAAAAAAATAATAATGAAACACACTCCCGTGATGGGAAAATCAATTGCAGTAGACTTTTAAGGTTTCCCGTCGGTGGGGCCCAACGTTGAATGACTTACATTTAATTCACTTATATTTTTTAGATTCACAGTAAATATTCAATAATTAATTAAGTGAGATATTCTAACATGTTTAAGTAATTCATAAAATGAGACTTACGTTTTTTTTTTTACTTTTTTTTAATTATTCCCTTGTTTTATGAAATAAGAAAATTCTTACTTTTAAGCATCAAATTTCTCTAATTAAATGTAATTGTATATTTACAAAAAAAAAAAAAATAGTTGTATAAAGAGTGTGTATATAAATAATAAACTTGATATATACAATATACTAACACAAACCAATCATTATTTAACTATTTTTATAGGAAAAACAAAAACAGACCAATTGTTGCGTTAAGATACAAACTACGTTTTACATCAGAATTTTTGGTCCATTCATGTCAACATCATGAGAAAGGATAAGCATTTAGCTTCGTAATCAAATTTAAGTTACAAATTAGCATTTAAATCATTTTTCATCGATTAAGATTTATTTTCAAATATATATCTTTTTTTTTCACCAATTAAGAAGTGTTCTTAATTCAAGTAAAACACATGGTACTTTTAAAATATGTGAGGCTCACACAATGTATGGTCCCACATAGTCACAGCTACAAAAGATTTGATTAGCTAGCATAGTGTTAAGATACCTAAAACATCATTCTGTACCAAATATATTCCTTGGAGTAATGTTTGTGTGTGTTTGAAATTTTGCAAGTTCTACTTAATTTAATATAATGTGAGAAATATCTCTAAAAATCTGCAAGATTTTGGCCACAGAATACGACCAATATAACATTCATATATTAAGGGATTTGCAGTTGCTTTAAGGATAAGTCTATTATCTCTTAATAATCGAAAATTTTGGATATCTTGATGATGGGCCAAGTACCATCTTATATTGCAAAGTTTGATCCCCAATACCATTCATATCCATACAGAAAAGAATTATCATCATTTTGAGGAGAACGAGACATTGAAAGCTCTCAAACTATTCAGACTCTATGTGTAGAATAGTCAAGCTTCAGTTCAGAGGTCAATGGCTAGAGATAATCTACTGCACTCTGCTTCGATTATAGTTTGTTTTTCTTTGATCATTAGCATTAGGTATCGCTTACATGTGGTATTAGAGCATGTTTATGCCTCTACCTTGACGTAATGATTTCTGAAAATTTTCCTCGAAAATGCCCTGTTGTGTCGAAAATTTTGATTTTATGTGGAAACTTGATTTTCCTTGTGTTTTACATTGTGAAATCATTGAGTTTAAATATTTCTATCAATTCTATGATTGAAAATGATGAATTGGACGTCAAAAACCATTCAGATAGGCCGAGTTGAAATTTGGGTCATGTTGGGTTCTATTTCAAATCACAAAGACTTGAACAAAGGTTGAAGGTGTTTGACAGTGGATTTTGGTTTAAGGCCAAACCCCAGCCAACGAAGGATTCTTTCGGGATCTCAAGCTGTGATCTGATTCTGAGACAGTAAATTAGCAAATTAAGCAAAAATGAAGGGAAAAGCAACAGAAAACACGTGCAGCTTTTAACGTGGTTCAGTCAAATTCGGATAGAACCAGACCCTACGTCCACGGTAATGTATTGATCTGAGGATATTTCTATAGAGTTTCAGGATACAGGCATCAGTCCACTTTAACGTTCATCTCCTTCCTGTATTTATAGAGGATAGGAGGTTATAATCATAATTTTATATGTAGTAAATCTATTACATCAAGTATTTAATATACAAGACAGGATAGATAGACTAAATCCTGTAAATCGACTACTGTAGATTGCCTCCTATAAGTGGGCCCCACATGTCTGCTGGATAATACAAATGCTGGTCTTCTGTTCAGCGAGCTCTCAGGTCATTGGTCGCGCCTCGCTGGCCAGATCCTTTGGTCTGGGAAGGCATATGTCTTCAAGATGATGAGGTCGAGCTCGCTCTATCATAGATGAGCTCGAGCTAAGAAGGTTGCTTCCACGATACGAACTGGTAACATAATGCTCTGAGTACTTTACAAGCTAGATCTTTGCTACACTCAGGCCTTTCATTGGCCTATTAGGAACGATCCAGATTTCTCATATAACATAAGCCCCTAACTCTTAGTTCGCTTAGTGAGCTGGGAGTTGAAACTTTTGGACGTCTTTCACTTCGTAGAGTTATGCTCAGTTAAGTCTTCATTGAATCCATCTTTTCAGCTGTTCTAGGCCATACTTCCTGTAGTACGTGCCTCTTGATCATTAGTGAGTTTGCTTTATTTCTGCATTGGCATTAGTGCAAGCCTTAGTAACTCGCAGTGAGATATTCGATCAGTGGATTGATCAAACCTTCTTGAAGGTAGTGCACATGAATGAGATGTCCCACGCATGAGCGATGTACAAACAATCCGCATGTGAACCATGCATAATTAGAAAGTTGCATGTGAGCTACGAATGGAGCGATCTCGTGCCCAAATAAAAGTGAGCAATCTCATGCTCGGGCCGATCCCGTGGCCAAGTAAGTAGATAAATCACATGAGAGCTGTGAATATTTGGTCGCATACGAGTTGTAAATGGGGCGATCTCGTGCCCAAATAAGAAAGTGAGTGATCTTATACTTGGGCCGATCTTGTGGCCAAGTAAGTAGATAAATCACATGAGAGCTGTGAATATTTGGTCACATACGAGCTGCAAATGGGGCGATCTCATACCCATATAAGAAAGTGAGCAATCTCGTGCTCAGGCCGATTCTGTGACCAAATACGTAAATAAGTTACATGAAAGCTGTGAATATTTGGTTGCATGCGAGCTGCAAATAGGGCAATCTCCTGCCCAAATAAGAAAATTAGCCGATTTTATGATTGGGGCGATCTTGTGCCTAAATAAGAGAGTTAGCTGATCTTGTGGCTGAGGCGATCCTATGCCCAAATAAGAGAGTTGGCCGATCTTATGGCTGGGGCAATCTTATGCCCAAATAAGAGAGTTGGCTGATTTTATGCCCAAACAAGAGGGTTGGTCGATCTTGTGGCCGGGGCGATCTTATGCCAAAATAAGAGAGTGCCATTTAGGTGATTCACCTATTTGGAAAATTTAACAATTAGTAAAGAAATTCAAAATACTTATACAAGTTACAAAATTTCAAGAGTTTAATAAATAGTCCTGATTATAGGAGACTGCTCTTGCTCGGGGTCCTGTCGAAGTTGTCCAGGCCGCTACTTGGATGGCTGCACCATGTAGTCTTGTAGATGACCTCTTTTGATGAGATCTTCAATGGCATCTCTTAGCACCTAACATTCCGAGGTGATGTGCCCGAACTTGTTATGGTATGCACAAAATTTCCCCTGATTATGCCTGGACTTATTGGGTGTCTTCAAGGGTCAAAGTTTTCCAAAATCCTCTTTGTCCTTTTCCATCACAAAAATATTTTCTTAGGCCTCTAATAGGATGTTATAGGTGTTATGGTGACCTAAGTATGGGGATCGCTCATCTCTACCCCTCTTAGTGAGCTGAAAGTTAAGACTATCTTTCTCATCTCCATGGTTACTCTTTTTCTTATTTTGAGCCAAACTACTTGCCTCGATCCTCTATGAACTGAAAATCTCTTCCCATCTAATATGCTTCATGGCCCGCTCATAAAATTCACCTAAGTTGCCAACTGGGGACTTGTACAAACTTTTAAACAACTTCCTATCTCTATGAAGTCCTGTCAAGACAGTAGTCAGGATGGCCTCCTCTGAGGGCTTCTCCACATCATTGACCTTGCACTTGAAGCGAGTAATATAGTCTTTCAGTATTTCGTGCTTATTCTAGAAGATCATAGTGAGATGGCATAGGGGAGTGAATTGCCTCTTCAGTGCCCTGTACTATCGACAAACTTTTCCTGACACTCCTCTCAATTGTCAATGTTGCAAGCCGGGAGGCTCCTGAACCACATTCAAAGAATTTCTCCCAATGTAACAGGAAAAATGTGGCATCTGACTAAGGAATTACAAGTTTGAAGGTCCATTTGGATGTTAAACAGGTCTAGATGGTCATGTGGGTCGTGATCTCCATCGTATAATGGAATGGTTGGAACCTTGAGTTTGTGAGGGAGGGGTTCTGCCTCAATTTCCCTGGAGAAGGGAGTTTGTTCCCCGAAGCGACCTTGATCATTTCGAGCTTGAGGATGTTCCTCCAAATGCTTCACTCTGTGAAGGAGGTTTTCTACTAAGACATCTAAGCCCCCCAACCATTGGCTAGAGACTTAGAGGCTTGTTTCATTTTTCCAGCTATGCGAATGGTGATTCAAGATCTGCTCTTGGCCAATCTCACCGGGACATTCACCCCCAGGCATAGTGGTCTTAACCCCCTCTTGTACATTCTGAGCCTGTGATTGCACTAACATCGTGATCGTTTTAACGAGCTCTCCCATCATGTTTTCAAGTTTCTCCTGACGTTAGAGCCAGGCTTGTATTCCATCAGTGTTGTTGGTGATGGCAGTCAGTTGAACAGAGCTAACTAGGGGCAAATTTGCGATTGCTCCGACAACAGAAGTGATGGAGGAGTCTATCATTGAGATATGTTCTTCTGAAGGGTTGAACAATGCATTTGAAGCTCTAATAGCTCTTTCCTTGGCCATTATAGCAAGAAACGGACCAAAACAGATGAGATCCCCATAGACGATGCCAAAAATGTTGACAACAGATTTTGGTTCAAGGCCAAATCCTAGCTAACGAAAGATTCTTTCGGGATCTCAAGCTGTGGTCTGGTTCTGAGACAGTAAATTAGCAAAATAAGCAAAAATGAAAGGAAGAGTAGTAGAAAACACACATAGCTTTTAATATGGTTTGGCCAAATCTGGATAGAACCTGACCCTACATCCACAATAATATATTAATCTGAGGATATTTCTACAAAGTTTCAATATACAGGCGTCAGTCCCTTTTAGCGTTCATCTCCTTCCTGTATTTATAGAGGAAAGGAGGTTACAATTATAATTTTATATACAGTAAATCTATTATATTAAGTATTTAATATACAAGATAGGATAAATAAACTAAATCTTGTAAATTGACTACTACAGATTGCCTCCTGCAAGTGGGCTCCACATGTCTGCTGGACAATACAAGTGCTAATCTTCTGTTCAGCGAGCTCTCAGGTTGCTGGTTGTGCCTCGCTGGCCAAATCCTTTAGTTTGGGAGGGTATTTATCTTCAAGATGATGAGGTCGAGCTCGCTCTATGAGGGACGAGCTTGACCTGAGGAGGTCACTTCTGCAACGCGAGCTGGTAACATAATGCACTTAATACTTTACGAGCTGGATCTTTGCTATGCTCGGACTGTTCGCTAGCCCATTAGGAACAATCCAGATTTCTCATATAATAAAAGGTGACCTCTATGACGCATCGTTCAATCAGTTAAGTGAAATGATGTGTTATTTGAGGTATGATTGAAGGCTACCGTTCAAGGATCTATAGGCATCGTTTTATTAAAGATCTGAATGGTGTATCATTTTCAACCTTAAAAAAAATTTCTAGAATTTTTTTATTTTGGGTATTTTTGGGAAATTTTTCATAAATTTTATTTTTTTTATGAATATTGTGATTTTGTCCGGAAATTAAGTTAAGAAAATTATATTCTTTAATTATTTATTTTGTATGTATAATTTTTGATGCATAATTTGATCAATTAATTTTTGTACATAATTTGTAATTTTGTTCATATTTGTTAAATTGCCTTTATTTTGCAATTTTATGAAC
>JANHAO010002897.1:0-27435 GCA_026873985.1 Saraca asoca | reverse complement strand
TATACATCTCATTATCTTTGTAATATATATTTCACTTGGTGTTTACAAAACAAGACTGAACAATTCAGTTGGTTCAACTGTAAACCAATTCAAATTCTAATTCATATGTTGGAATCGCTTTACTGGTTAATTCGAATAGAATCGTTACACAATCTTGATTCTGAATAATCAAAATAAAAAAATTCTTCAACATAGAAGTGAAGGTGAAAACCCTCAACCTGCAAGAAAAAAAGTACTCTAACAATCGCTAAACAATCATACATTTTAAATTTACAAAGGCAAAATTATATATATATATATATATTTCTTTCATTAACAAAGTAAAATATCATATTAAAATTTATTTTAACTTTACATCTAATAAATATTATACAATATAACTCAATATATTAAGATAAAAAGGTATATTAGAATTTGCTATATAATCTATTTTGATATATATATATATATATATACCATCATCCAATTCAGTTATGAATTCAATCAGTTTAATAGATTAAACCTTAATTTGCTGTTCTTTGGTCAGTATTTAAAACATCGACATCATTTCTCACGTCTGTCCTTTGTCTATTTTCCTAATACAACATGTTCTCTCTATGATTATTTCCACATCCTCAGAGGGTATACTAATTCCTTTCTTATTAATTAATTTGTTTAATTTAATATTATGAATCTCAAGAAACTATACTATTATTGTTTCCAAATATTAAAGTTTCCTCATATTATATTCACTAAAATAAAATTATTCACATATATGGCCAATAAAATAGGTCAAATCGTGACACTTGCATAGTATTAAAAATTTGGGCAACACACCTGCCTGGCCACAATTTTTTGACTTTATCATACTGACAGCGCTGAAATTTCGATGAACATGCATAGGTATTAGTAAAATTTAATAGTGAAAACGTCATCTTGGATGTCGTTTTATATGATTCTTCTGGCTCTTAATTTGATAGTACAAGATTTCATTTACAGCATGCACGCATGCCAACAAGAGAGAGAAAGAGAGCTAAACACGTAACCTTTGTATTAAGTTCATAATCATATTTTCAACTCTAAAGTTTCCTAAATATATGTTGTCAAGATTTATAAAACTTGTGGGTTTCTGTATGTCACATCTTAAAAGAAATTGAAGTTCACTAATAATCTTTGGTATTAAGAACAAATTAATACGGCCTGAATTGAAGTCTCCTTCGCTATATATTATATCAAAAACATGGGACGGTTTTACCAAAACATCGTACAATGTATATGGTGTAACAGGTGAATATTTTAAAGAGTGCTAATAAACCATATGCAATTTCAAAATAAAAAATTATAAACTTTAATTTCAAAAATCATATGCAATTTCATTTCAAATAATACTAATAAAATGATGAAAACCCCAATTAAAAAACTGGAATATCAAATTATATAAAAGGTTTAATAGAAGTTTTAATTTTTATAATTTTATTAAATTTATAATTTAATTTTATATAATTATATTCTAAAATTTAAAATAATTTATAATTAAATCATCATTATCAACTTATATTAAATCTAAATAATATAAGATAACTTAGGATTTGGTTGAAATTCATTTTTTTTACTTCTTTTTTATTTTTCATCAATAATTTAAAAACAACTTAAGATTTTTAATCCTTATTAATATGAAGATTTCATTTTCTTTTTATAAGAAGAATAATAAAAATAATTTTTTTATACTAAAATTTAATAAATGAATTTTGGTGAAGTAATAACATGCCAATAAAAATAAAATGTCAATATATAATTTAATGAACATGTAAGACTCTATTAGTTGGAATTCACATTAGTTAGCGATAAAGATTTAATTATAAATAATTTTAAACTTTAGGATATAATTACATAAAAAATTATAAGGATTAAATTATAAATTTAATAAAATTATAAAAATTAAAACCTTTGTTAATTTCACATAAAATGAGTTTTTTGAAATTTTCAAAAAAACTTAAAATATTAAAATTCTTGTTAAAAGAAATGCAAAAAGGCACAAGTTACCTATGACGCTTTATAATTATTTTTGCATAATAAATCCAATATGATAATGAAAAAATTAAAAAAAATTAAAAAAAAAAGAAGACAACTTAACCTACCCGCATACAATCCAACTGGATTTCAATAATAATTTGTTCGAAGTGTATGCATTCAATCACGCCTTAATCGAATTACCGACTTAATCCTAATCGGTAACAATTTAATTTAAAAGAAAATTTATCTATAAATTATTAAAATTCACCTTAAAAACAATTAGTATGAGTGATGAATAGCTCGAAGGCTCTTTCTCATCATTTTTAACATAGATTTTAACATTTTTTTTAATTTTAAAAAGTTATGTGTGTGTGACTTGAAAATTTAAGGAGTTATATGATAACAGATTCTACTTTAAAAAAGTTATTTATATTTTGTGAAAAATAGAGAAACTAAAAAAGTTATTTTGTATTTTGTTAAAGCTAGAAAAAGGAAAATAAGAAGAATGAAAATTAAAAAATATTTTTTTTTTGTTTGAACGAGTGAAAAACAAGAGAAAAATAAAATAAAAGAGAAGTTCTCTTCTATTTGTGGTAAAAAAAAAGTTCAAAAAAGTAAAGAAGATATCATATCATTGATTAACAACTCCACCGTCGGCATTTAATGATATTCATAAAAACTTAATTGGACAGTAAAAAGAAGACGGAAAGTAGTGAAACAAAATGCAAAAAACTCACTTTTCTTTGTTGTTTTCTTTCACCAACGGATAGAAAATAAAACGATGAATCCCATGTGACCTTTTCTAATTTTTTTTTCCTCTTTCGTTCTTTTTTTTTTTCTTCACATCCAAACAAGAAAAAAATTTCATTTTCAACCCTTCTATTTTTTCTTGTTTTCTTTTCTTCCATTTTCTATGGATTAAAACAAAGCGTTATACAAAGATTTTTTTCATTTCTGGGCCCAAAATCTGTCGTATTAATTTGAAGGATGCCTTCATGCAAAAGCAAAGCTGTATTGTCTTTTTGCAGCAAGTTGATCTTCAATAAAACATGTCCTTTTTTATTCTTCTTATCCGTCTCAACATCAAATAACGCCGTTACCATTAAATTCATCCTTCGAATAGAATCAGAACAAAAGAACTGAAAACTCAAAACACATAGAAGAAGAAAGAGAAAGTGTCAACTTTCTTTTAGCCTTTCCATTTCGGCTGCTTACACAAAATATATTACAATTGCAAGCGACGAACTTCCATTCATCATCTCTCCTCAGCTCCTACTTACCATCTTCACCTAGCTAAGGAGAAAGAAACCAGGCAGGCTACAAAGGCTCAAATTCTTACAATATCATAATTAGCCAAAGATTTTATCATAATCATGATTCTAAATTGTGATTATTGTCCTGATTGCAAAAAAACTAAGAATAAGTGCAGTTATTATAATCAAAATTGTGAAAAATTTAAATCGCAGATTGCAATTGTAATTATCACAATTTTATAACTCACATCTTAAAATCATGATTATAAGTACCAAAAACTTTGTTTTTGATACTTATACTTCACATACTTCTACTTACACGCCTTACATATTTATTTCTCTAGACATATCTGAGTAGAGTAGCATATATATATATATATATATATATGTATGTATTCTTATCAGGACTTCACACCTACCACGTTTCAGGTAGTTGAATTTGAGTGGAGAAGGTGTATGATCAAACCCTAAAGCAGCCAACAAGATGATTGGGGTTGTGGTGGTATTGGAGGGATTTTTCTCTATCAATCAAGGCTTGAACATACCTAAACTCCTCAACTTGACAAGGGATTGTTATGGTTCCTTGATGAGCAAAACCGTACTCTTCCTCAGCCACCTTCAAAAGCTGGGCAAAAAGTGGGTGATTTAGGTACACAACTGGCATCACAATCCTCTCTTGCTCTTTTCCTTGACCCACCTTGATAGCCAGACACCCTTTTGGTATATCTTTGATCACTTGCTTTCTCTGAAGATGGTGATGATGTGGAAAAGGAAGTTCCTTGAAAAATTTTTCTCCACTTTTCACCATTCGTTTTCAAAGTTCAAGGAGATAGAGAGTATATTTCTCCTGAGAAAAAGTTTTCTTTGTGAAACAGAGAGGTGAGAGACCAAGAAGAAGAACAAGTATTTATATACAAGGTTGAGTTGGAAGTGGTTTAGAAATTACATGGGATTTAGGACTTGGGAAGGCGTTCTTTTTGATATTAGTGGATAAAGATGAGAAAAAAATTGCAAAGTACAATAAAGTGCAAGGGTTATTGGGTGGACAACGGAGTGAAGGGTAATTTAGTATATTATTGTGGAAAAGTTGGTACCCCTACTTATGAGATATATGACTGGGGCTGAAATATGCTACTTGTTTTTAAAGTGGGATTGCAGGCAAGTGATCTTGGCAGCTGAAATCAGCACCACAAGTTGGAATAAGATAACAATGCACACTGATTATAGGTCCCCGTTGATGAAGAATAAATTTAGGAATTAAAAGTATGAATTTAAGAGAGAAATAAATAAATAAATTATTAAAACAGTGGATTTCAAAATAGAAAATTGTCTTTTTTTTTTTAAATTGAAGAAATTATGAAATAAAAAAATTCAAGGGATTCAAATCTGAAATTTAGTGGGGGAGGATGGTAGTGGGTAATACTGTCAAACGGACCTGAGTCCACAGACCAACGGATCAAAAGTGGATTGGATTAGGAGAAAACCTGTTTGTTTTGATTGGGTGTGGCGGATATAGACCAACAAAAGAAGTCTCTACAAGTTTTATTAAAAACTCAACTTAAATATGCAATATTATAAAAAAAAATAAAAATTGGATTGGACTGGACTATGGACAAACAGGTTCATTTTAGATACGGATCTAAACAGGTTGATCCGTGCAAATTGAATTTCGGTCCGTTTGTTTGACAATAATGGTGGTTTCAAATGCACGGAGAGAAGCATGCTGCCATAATGGGCCAGGCGTAAAAATAATGGGCTAGTCAAACCTCTTCCCGTGGTGACCTAAACAAATGGGCCTCCTATATTCAGGTTATGTGTTGGATCTCGATTTGATCCAATCTTATTGATGGGCCAGGCTCAACAATAATGGGCTAGCAACCGCGTCTTAATTTTATGAAGCTGTGTCCCAAGTTTATCACTTTCGCCAAATGGGTGTTTTAGGAATGTATGTTTTCTGCTTCGTTGTTCATGTGTTGGAACTCACTACTCTTGTTTATCTTGTTTTAATATCAATGAAATTGAAGTTTTCCAGCACAAAAATTAAGCCTTTATTAACAAGAAGTAATCTTTTATTAACATGTTAGTATCTTTAATGCTGTATTAATACCTAACATTTCCTTTGAAACCTTTCTCTTCTTAGTATTATGATTCAAAACTTAAAACGTTACATATATATGTTAAGTGGTTCATTATTTTTGCTATCATAAAAAATGGAAAAAGGTGTTATAAAGACAATAACTAATAGCCGATTCTCCTAATGATATAATGACATTCAATATTGTTTTTTAAATTTTTTTTATATCTGAGTTCAACCAAAAAAAAAGGAAAAAAAAAAAAGAAAAAGAGACAAATCCTTCCAAACACGACAAACATTTTCCTTTTTTATACTTAAATTTGGGATAATGAACTAATTAGTGTTACCTCAATTTTGCCGGTGATCCCTTGATATGTTATTATTATAATTATGTTATACATTCTGCCATAAATTAGTGTTTTTAAAATAATGTCAAAAAAGAGTAACAAACATTGATCGTCTCTGCTTTCTCTTTCTCGAAGAAAAAAAAAAAAGTGCGCCTACTTTCTCTGAATTTTTCTTTTGCTAAAAAACAATTGCAGAAGCTTGTTTGATTGTAAAAGGAAAATTTGTACTATGTCTTAGTTTTAGAATATTAAATTTTTTTTCCTTCTTATAGTTCGGCTTATAGTCCATGCCTACATCAAATTTGGAACCCTAGCTTGAGTCATCTTGACTTATTGGGAGCTTTCACTGAGATATGTAAGCTGTATCAGTTGACAAATTCACATTCTCCTACAATTTTTTCAAAGTGTCAGTGCATTAGACATTGATCAATTATCACATAGGGGTTGAAAATTGATATTAGCCTCAAAGCCTACGTTCCTTCCCACTTAACGGCAAATCAAGGGGACTTTAAGTTAGATACCCCATTCCCAACTCGAAAAATATATATTTTAATTCCTACCCCACAAAATTACTCTCGTGATTATATACATTATTTAATTTAAACAAAATCAAAATCATTTATTTAAAAATGCATCAAACTAATTTAACTCAAAAAATCATGTCTACTATTTCAAAAGAGTTGTAAATGATAATTAAAAGTAAAATTTAAGGATATTTTCTTATTTCAACTCACAAAAATTAATAAATTTGAGAAGAAATATAAACACAATGCTTACTTACGAATATTTCAAGTATGACAAGAAGTTCCAATATTTTCCCTCCAAGCCAACAGGGAAGCCAAATTGCAACAGCAAAGTTGCATCTGGATCCCACCAGAGAGTGTCAAAGGGTCTAATTCAAATTCAATAATGCCCTACCTATGAGCTAAGGGTAATGTAATCTAATCACTTGGGAAGATGGTACACCTAATCTATATACATGCATGCAATTTAGACTAAGGAGGTCCTCAACTTCCCATCCAAATAATACAAACACATGGAAAAAGTCATTCAATTCCAATCACACACCAGTTGTTTGTGGAAAAGCTGAGGCCATAAAAGCTGTATGAGAGGAATTCAACCAACATGACCCAGTTTCTGTTCCCCCTCTCGTATCATGCATGGGAAAACACAAAAGCAAGCCGGGGTTTTAACTTTGGCCTTTATCATTTACAAAGATCAAAAAGATCCAATTTCCCAAAAGCCACTTCTTTATCAGACAGCAATCACATTTTCATTCAAATCCTTTACTGCTTTACAACAACCACACTGTTTTTGAAAAGCCAAACACAGAATTATCAGCAAAAACTCTTGGAGTTCATAGCTTAGTGTACATGTATTACAAAAGTCATTTCTGACTTGTTACACAACCAACGTTACTGACAATTGCACATAGATTTAAAATATTTGTAAAGTTAACTGTGCATAATTATAAGTAATATTTTAAAAATCGAATCAAACAGTAAACTTAAGAAATTATTATATTATGATTTGATTGATCCAATTAATTAAATTAATGATCAAAATAGATAATGTCATAAATATAAATTTATTAAAAAAATTAAATAATAATTAATGTATATTATAAATATGAGATCATATTTTAAAAATTAGATCAATTTTTTTTCTGATCTGATCATTAAAATATTTTTTAAATTAATTCAAATCGAATAATATAACAATTGAGGGTTACAGCTCTGGGTTGGTTTGTGAGTCTTCGTGAGGTCACAAACTTCACAGTTAACAATTGAATCAATCAAATTGTTCGACCCGATTTTCAAGACACTGATAATAAGCTAATTATGAGTTTAATATATAATTGTACAATCAAGCATCACTTTATACGCGGAGAGAGAGAGAGAATTGCTTCCTAGATTCCAATCAGCTATGGAGTTGCTCTGTGAATCTTCATGAGGTCACAGACTTCACAGTTCTTTCACAATGGAAATTATTATTGATACTGAGAGAACTTATGAATGACATTAGTAATGAAGCTTGTGAGGTAAACATCGCGTGCAAGCGTGAGTGAATGAGTAAGTGATAATGAGGGTAAGAAGGGAAATGATGCTGAATATGAGCACTGTGTTTAATGTCATTCTTGCTCCCCCTAGGCAAGTAGTGGCTAGAGGTACTGCCTCCATTAGTCTACCATTCTGAACCAAAATCATTCTTTTGTGTTGTTGTCTTTTCCAAATCCCTGTGCTGATGAAGAAAGCAAGGCATGCAAATGAAAATGTTAGATATAGGTCACACCAGAATTAACCTTTTCTGATTAATCATTGATTCCTGTATGCAAAAGGAAAAGAAAATATACTGTTCATACTTTTTGTCGTATATAATGTTATTCACAGTGTACATATTCAAACACATGTGAGTTCATTGTCTGGTATTAGTGAAGAAATGAGTTTGATTCTATTTGTGTATATTCATGTGAAACTTTCGTCCTTTCACAGAGAGATCCTTCGACTAAAAAAGACTCTCGTCAATTTCAAGACTAGTTCATACTATACTGAAGGTAATTGAAGAACTTACTGATCTGTGTTTGGTAAAAACCATTGAGCGACCAATCAGTTTATGGATTATGAAAAAAAAGAGATAATTTTGAGTGAGATTATGGCATGTGTACGTACTAATACCACTGTCAATGGTAAAAATTACAAGCAGCACTTCTCGTATCTAAACGAGTGGCCGCCCAACTACGTCTTACTCAGTATTACTGAATGTAGAATTGGCATTTATCCGCTGCATTCATAAATTTAAGCACTAAAATGATTGCTATCTTAAACTGAAAAATAAATCAAAAAATCAAGTAGCATATAACTCTCCATTTCTTTCACTTTTTTCTCCCAAACAAACCGGCATCTTATAGAAATAAGAATTGAAAATTACTTAAGCAAGATATTTTGGATGCAATGTACACTTGGAAAAACTAGGATTATCCTTTATATGTGCAAAAATTTTCAACCGATGGCTTAAAAAGAAAACATGAAAACACAGATCTTTGAAACTTTTTGGATCCCAAAGAAGCAACCAAAATGCTGGCTGTAATCACAAAAAACAGAATCAGGAGTCTTCTAATTATCAAATGAATGTTACAAACCACAAAGTGTATATCAGTTAATAGCCATAGTTTCTTCAATTCAAAATGTACGATTTTGGCAGTAAAAAAAAGAGAAAGAAACAAAGTTTTTTACTTTTACAGGAAGAGAATACAAAGCTCTTCTTTGTGTGCAATATTTGTCCATACCTGCAATAGATAAAAGTGTATATGCGCATAATATTTCACTATAATCAAATGAATTAAAGCCTCAATTTTAGCACAAATATCAGTTGACATTTTGTGTATGACTTCAAAAAGTGGACATTCTATTCTTTCACATAACAACCAAGCCTCCACTTGATCTAAAACAATTTTTTTGAGATTAGAGCCAACAAATTCATAGACCATGAAACCCTAAGCAAGAGAGAGAAAGTAGGTAGAGAGAGAAAGTAGAAAGTTAAAAAAAGAAAAAGAAAAAGAAGTGAATATTCAAGCAAGTTCAAAAGACAGCTAGATCTGAAAAAATATGGCAGAAACAGACAGATCAGTTACTGGGAAACATAATGAGAAGAAGGATCTGGCATAATGATGAACAAGAAAAGGCCTGACAAAAAAAAAAAAAAACCACCATCATAACTTCATCAGATAGAAAAATAAAGAAGAAAATGAAAAAGTAAGTAATGATGAAATACTTTTATGAAGGAGAAAAAAGAAATTGAGTCAAATACTCATCATTACGCCAATCTGAACAATACCCACATCTTTGATTGCTCTAAAAACAAAGACCCACGATTCAGATCCGACTATAATTAAGTAAAAAACAAAACTTTATGAATCAAAACGGAGGAATCTTAGAGGTTAGAGGATCCAAACCGAAGTTATATTCAAGTACTCCATCATCATCATCGTCAGAAGAAGATTGAGAAATCTGCTGTAATGTGTGGAAGCATTCAATTGGGGGGAATGAAGCCTGGTCCGACGACGTTTCAGACCCTTGACCATGGGAATTTCACAAGCTTCAGTCCTCTGTGAAATGGAAACCCCATATATAGGGTGGAATGGATCAAGAAGAAGGGTCCTCGAGCCAGACAACATTCCCCTCAAAAGAAAAAGCTTCCCAAATGGTTTCTTTTTGTGCATAATCATCTTCATAGCTTTCTTTGTTTTCTTCCCAAAGATGGAAGCTTTCATATGCTCTATGTGAGTGTGTGTTTTCGGCTCTCTCTCTCTCTCAGTGTATCCCCCAAGAGTTTCGCCTATCTTCCAGGGAGAGAGAGAGAGAGAGAGATGGATAGAGAGGAAGTATTGGTGATGTGGGAGGAATGAAGTGAATGAGAGAGAATGATGCGGGCGAAAGAGGGCATGGAGTTAAGGATATAAGAAGAAATTCCTGGGTGTATAATGTGCCGCGGATCAAGATATACAAATTTAATAATATTAATTTTTATTATATTTTAAGAAATTAATTTTTGCCTAACTATACAAATTTAGAAGGGTTTCAGCGCACTCAAATGATGTCATTTGAGATTTAAAATTACTTCGTGCTTAAAAGAGATTTAGAGGTATTTTTTTTTATGCATCCAACTAAAAATTTTATTCTTTTTTACTTTTTATTTTTTTTAAGTTATTGATTTGGCACAAAAGTCGATTTAATTGAGGAGAGTAAAAACCAAAAACCAATATTTGCAATAGATGTAAGATAAAAATAGGCATGATATTTATGACTTTCCTAATATAATAAGACTTACCTTTTGTTTCTATGCCTACTTCTATTTTCAAGTTATGGGTAAATTTTATCTATGCAAAAATCTCAATTATATGACTCGATGCACTTTGTACAAAAGACTTTCCCATATGAATATTGATTCAATACTAAAGTAGTAGCTTTGATTAAAGAGAGAATATAAAGAAAATTAGAAAACCTACAAAATAAAAAAGAACAAGAAAAAAGTAATATTATCATTTGCATATAAATATTGAATAATGATTTTAGACAACAATAATATTATTTTCACACTTTTATTTCTATTCTCTCACTCACATCCTCTTATAGAAAAAAGTTGAATTTTTATGTAACTCTAATCTAAAACTCACCTTTTAGGAGAATGTGTTAAACCCATGTCCAAGGTTAAGTGTGTGTTTAAGTAAAAAAATAAAAAAATTAACTTTTAACTTCTTAACTCGATCAAATAACTCTTTTTTTATATTTTAAAAATATTTAATGTATTAATTTTTTGAAGAAAAAAAACTCTTTTAAGCAACTACTCCAAATAATATATAACTTTTTAGAATAGAATTTTCAATTATTTTTCTCTAATTTATCTTTTTTTTGTTAATTAACAATGTATATCATAATTAATTAAAAGCACTCATTTTAATTTTTTTTAATCTAAATACTATTATTAATGTTTTTTTATACAAAGTTAAAGAGGATAAAAAAAATCCATATATCATTGCATATGCATACGCCTATTAATTTAATATAAATAATTAAAAATAAATAAATAAATGATATCATAAAATATAATTAATTAAATTTTAAATAATTTTATTTTTATTTTAAATATTTTAATTACGTCAATATATTTTAAATTTAAAATAAATATATTATTTTATATATTATATAATAATATTAACGTATTTTTTTATATTATTTTATATTTAATAATTAATTTTATGAAATATTTTTAAAATAATCAATTCATTTATCAATTTTTAATTAACAATCAATAATTAATAATTAATTTTCATAATATCAACTAATTTATAAATTATTCTAAGTGTTTTTTGTTTGCGGAAAGTGACACAAGAATTTCAGTATATAAGACGAGTGAAAAAAGCGGGAGAAGAGTGAAAGGACAAGGGTAATTAATAATAAAGACAAAATATTAGTACAGGGATGTTGACCCTGCCAGCTCAGCTGCTGCTTGGTTCTCACTCCCAGAAATGACCACGACTTCATGCACCCTCCCCACCCCTTCCTCTCACACAATCTCACTACTCCTTATTGGTGTAATTTTTTCTTTTACCTGCAAGTAGGATTGACAAGCCAAACTCATTTAATACATATGTGTAATTTCCTCGATTTAAACATTGGTGCGTTTAGTAGATAAAGGTCTTCATTTTCTTTCACACACACAAATTATAAGTATTTTGCATGGAACTTGCTTATCATGTATCCTAAATATAAGAAGAGGGATAAATGTGCTAATAAATATAAGTTATATGTATGTAAGAGATCTTACAAGTATTATATTTATGTGTATCGTGAGATTTATAATTAATAGAGTTTAGACAAGAACTTCTTCACACATCATCGTAAATGTTATAATATTATGTTTGATTGATAGAATATAGAAAATGGATAAAAAATTGATTGATTAGTCATTATTTGGAAAGGTTATTCCATCAAATGATAAAATATTCATTCTATTATAAAAGTAATAAAATGAGTTAGTTCATAATTTATGGAAACACATTTTTATACTCTTATTATTTACATTTTTCATATATTTTAAAATTATTCTTATAGTAATAAACAATAAAATAATGTTAACTTTTTAATATTTTTATTATAAAAATATTTAGGTAATTATATTTTTAATAAGAATTTAAATAAAATATTTTTATTTTGTAAAATTATTTAATATAAGATAAAAATTAATGAATTAGAATTTATTGATATCTAAGAAGAGTGAAAATTATGAAAAGAAGACTAGTATACTTAAAGAATAAATCAATGTTATACTATTAATAAATGTTAGAGATTTTGAATAATTAGTATAATGAATATATGAAGAATATAACTTAATTTTTAACTTGCATTTTATAATTATTATTTTCCTAACATTGAAATATCATCTATTTAACTTATATATGATATGATTATTCTATAACTTGAGAAATTAAAGTCTTGTTCGCTTTTTTAGATAAACATTTTATTATTTTTTATTATAAGTATATTATTGTAATTAATTTTTTTATTTTATTTTTATAATATTTTATTCTATCAAACAATATAAAATAAAATTTCTGATTATATTAAATATAATTATGGAATGAGTATTCCATCAAACCAAATCTAATATAAGTATATGTTTATATATATAAGATAATCATAAAAATCTCAACAATTTTAACGTGTAATGACATCTGATATTATTTTTAGATCTTTTTCTTTTCATTATTTTAGATCCAAATATAAAATATTATATATATTAAATAATTTGTTATTTTTATTATAAAATAAAAAAGTTGACATGATAATTTAAAATTGAGATTTAAAATAAGTTTTAATTATTTTTATGAGAATAAATTGAAGGCGAGAATTTAAAAAGGGGGAGGAGATTAAAATTAAGTGAATGTATTGAAATTTCTCACGTGAGTGTGAGGTTATGTTATGCTACAAGCATTGAGTGTAATTATAATTAAGCATTGATTTTGTGAGCAAATGCTATTGATGTTGTCATCGTATCATAATCAATAATCAAAGGTGCCATCAGGTTATCACTGTGCTTCAAGTTTGCGTTTTAATTTAGATTTGCATTGAATATGAGAGAGAAGGAGAAAGTGTGCGTGTGAGTGAGTTAGTGTGAGTGTGAAAACCGTACAAAATGAGGAGAGAGTAACAGGAAAGAAAAGACATAATGATGGTTTAAATTATTGAAAGAGGGAAAAGAGAATCAATTGCAAGAACAGAGTTCGCAGTGGAGAGCAGTTGAGTAATTGACCTGCCTCAAGTTGGAATCCTATATTTAATTCTTTTTACACGAAAATTTATGAATATAATATAATATTTTAAGAGAGTATAATATTTTTGATTATATAATTTATTTTTAAACATCATTTCAAACTATAATTATGATTTTAATTATGTTAATACTATTAAAATTAAAATAAATCTAAAAATATGATTATTGTTGAATAAAATCATAAAAAATTACATTCATAATCAACATTATAATTACAATAATAATTGTAACCCACGATGTAAAATTATGTTTTTAAATTTAAAAATAAATAATTTAGATAAAAATATAAATTTTTTACATAAAAATATTCAAAATTTTAAGAATTTAAACTTTTTAAAAATCATCATTTTCTTATATCAAAATTTTTTCTTTTATTTATTTTTATTTTTCATTTAAGATAGAAGCATAATAATTAAAGAGGCTAATAAGTAGTTTCAATATTAAAAAAAGAAAATTATATTTTACCAATTTATTCTTTGTTAAAATTCAAATTTTTTGAAGTAGTTAAATTTTATTAAAATAATATATAAAAATAAATAGAAGAATATGATTCTTTATTTAATAACAGATGAATTTTTTCTCCAAAATAATAAATAAAAAATGGATTAAATATTTAAGACTCTTTATAAATCACTCATCGCTTGAATGAAAAACTTGAAAGATAGAAAACAAGAAAGGTTGAATCCATTCAAAAGTTGAACGCTCTTATTTAATAATAATCACTATTTTAAAGTTTTGATTTAATTGTAATAAATTAATAGGAGTCTTAGCTGGATGATCTGATACCTGTATTTTTCATTAAAAAATGAAATTAGGAGTTGTTTTATATGGAAAAATAAAATAAAATAATAAAAAAAAAAGATTAGTAACCTCGTGAGGCGTGAGTGAAGGGAGGCGATGAAATCGAGGGAGTTTTTACCGACAGTAGAGAAGGGTAATCGGAGGGGTCCACTGTCTTTGCAATCTAACGTCGTCCCAATTCCTTGCCGACTTTTCTATCTTCCTCTCTTGACTATTTTTGGCTTACCTCATACGACGCCGTCCCAAGTTTGACATATACATCATCCTCACATGCCCTACAAGCCATCCTACTCTACCCTATTTCTTGCTCATTTCACTTTTCCATCTAAATAGGAAACATGTGAAAAATGAAATTATTTCAAATACATGATATTAAAACTTTTAATGCTAAATTTTAAGTATTTAATTTATAATATTTGAATAATTTCTTATTTTAAACACTAAATTTAGTTAAGATAAAAATTAATATTTAATATAAATTTAAAATTATCCTTATTATAGTTTTAAAAATTCCATGCATCAAATTTTCAAATAATTTATTATATATATGTTACAATCTTAAAAAAATATAATATTAATTATATTTATCTAATAAAATTTTATTAAAAGTAGAAGTAGTTGTTAAATGTGTTTAGTTAGTTAATTGATACTGAAAAGTTTTAATAAATTTTTAACTTAATTTGATATATAATACTCCTTCATAATTTTAATATACCTCGTTTAAGGTTGTTATACAAGGATTAAGAAAGTTAAAGAGGTCATTAAATAGCTTCAATGTTGAATGATTTCAATAAATTTTTCACATAATTTGATATATAATACTTCTAGATTTTTAACATACATCCTTTAAGGTTGCACAATAATTGAGAAAGTTATTAAATAGTTTCAATTACATAAAAAATAATTCTTCAAAATTACCCTTTATCTCTCTTTTTTAATATTTTCTCTTTCATTATTTTTTTCACTATATTCTCTCCTATTAAGAATGATATAATAAAAAAAATAATGTTTCATTGGAATTTTTAGTGACAGGTAAAAAAGTATTTTTTTTTTTCAAAACAACAATTAAAAAGACACCAGGGGAGTATCAACAAATAAAACCAATTTTCAATCTAAATCTTCAAAAATATCTTCAATAATCATTAAAGTAGTGTATTCAACGGCAAGCTTCACATTGAAGATCTCAAAGGTCAGTTTGTTACATTTAATTAAATATGATTGATCAGCAAACTACTAACTAACAGCTGTAAAAATTTAAGTAATTAATTTATTCAATGTCATTGATTTTTCTTCGTATCATTAATTATAAAAAAATGATTAATCAGCTCAAGGAAGGAATTAGAGGCACATACACTTAGCCTACAAATCTTTTATCATAATATCAATTAAAATTAAAATATTTCTAAATTCCATTCTATCAGCTTAAATTTTGGACTATTTGGCTTGACAGTTTGACATTTTTTCAGGGAGCAAATAGAAAATTAATTTCCACATGTGATATAAATCGATATAAAAAAAATATAAAAAGGAGATAATTGACGTTAAATTAATTGATTTAAATATCAAAATAGTGACACATTTAGGTGTTGAAGAGTAAACTCAACTATGCTGATTACATGCAAAGTCAACACAAGCAATGTCCTTTCCAAGACAAGTGGTTCATCAAACTTATGGTTCCTTTTTGGCCAACTCATTCAATCTTTTCTTCTTGGTCGGCTAACTTGTCGAGAAATATGCTCCAACTTCAATTATAACACATATTTTATTTACATAATATAGAAATTAATATTAACTATCAATTTTATTATTTATATATTAATTTTACAAAATTTATATATAAATTAAAATTTTTATTTTTTTAATTATTAAAATATTAAAAGTCATAATTTTTTTTTTATTGAATAAGAATAAACGCATATGTTATGTATGTATGTAGCGAAATTATATGTTTGTCTCATAATCTGTGTTTATCTCTTTTTTCTTTTCTTCTTTGGTTATTTATTATTTTACGGTGAGTCAAACTGTTTTTAGTAACATGTAGCTTTCATAGGATGTTTATAATTTTCTAAATTAAGATTCATTGCTTCACCAATTATTATACATCTTTTTCGGTATGCAAGTCTTCAATTCACATTCTGTATCAAATTTCACTTTTTCTTGTACTTCCTTCATTTTTGCTTATCATTTTTCCTTTTTGTTGTTATATATATATATATATATATATATATATGATACTCTCAATTTTTTTTATTTCTTTCAATTTTCTCCAATATATATTTTTGCTTGCTTGTATGAAATTAAGTAGCATGTGCATCACGAGGTAATTGACAAAGATATTATCAAAATTGTAAGTTAACTGACCATGACGCATCGAGGCTTTCAAATTAAAAGTCAATCAAAATTGTGCTAGTAGAATTTCATCGACATAAATATTATCTTTTAAGGATTATTTTTGCTTTTTATGTATGGATGTTAGATATGATAATTTCACAAAATTTAATAGATTTTGTGAATTGTGTGCACTCATAATTCAAGAATAGATACTACAAATCTTCTAAATTATGTGCACTCATAATTTAAAACAGGTACTACAGAAATATACATAATCCCACAAAAGCAATTGTTTGAGAGAATAAGAGAGCTTTTTTGACATATAAAATGTTTCAATTAAGGTATGTATTTATAGTCAAAGAAAACTCTTAAAAAATACTAAGAATTAAATAAAAATAATAAATAATTATGTTTGTAATGATTAGATAAAGATTTAATAACAATGAAAGTATCAAATTTCTAATGGCTAAATCTTCAACAACAACGCTCAAACTCATAACAACAAGATAATTAATTATAAAATATAGTTAATTATCTAAAATAAGATTTGAAAAATCTAAAATATATCTCAAATTAATTTTTAAAAAATAACAATAACTGAAATCTTTTGAAATCTATAAAAATATTTTAAAACAAATAATACATACACTTCTTGAGTTAGCTCCTCTTTTGATCACATGTTTCAGATTTGGATTTTCATAAAAGCTCAAAAAAAAAAATTTATGGTAAATTTCAATGATGAAATTGCAACTTTTTATACATTTATTATATGCAATGTATGTATATATTTACATGAAAAAGTTATAATTTTTATATTAAATTTTTATAAAAATTCATAAATTTTTTTGGTGGAGACCAATATAGCAAAATCTTTTATATATATATATATATATATATAAATAATAGTAATGAAACTGCCAGAATCCAACCAAGTCTTTGCTGTAAACCTAAGTTCAAATTGACTAGCGAAATAATTCATTGCACCAAGCTACTTTACACAAAGTAAACTAGGCATTGGCTTAGTCCTCCACACCATACCCACCCCCACCTTCAAAGAAAGAGACAGAAAACAAACAACCAAAAGTATCATATGCACTTTTTGGGACTAGAAATTTTAGGAAAAATTACCCAAATATTTTTGCTAGTCAATACAAATTTAAGTAAAATTATATAATTAAAGACTACACATTTCAAGGCTAAGAGCTCATAGATTCCAAAAGCAACTTTCATTCAATCTGCAGATTCATTTCACCATCTAACGTCCAATTTCGTTACCCCTTCTACTAATTTGAAATAACAAAACAAAAGAAAGTGCTTGTGATGAACGAAAATAAGTAAAATTAACAACGTATATTAATTAGTGAGGAAATTTTTAAAAGAAGAAATGATCATGACTCTAAAATAAAATCTTCAAAGCCCTATATTACTATTATATAATTATATATAAAAAAAATTTATACCAAATTAAACCCTTTAAAAATTTCGGTCAAGATACGTTGCTTGTCTTAATCTATATACCATTTTTAAATTATATATTATACGTTTTATATATTGAATATTGATAATTTGAAGATGTGTTTGGATGAGTTGTTGGTGGTGAAAAGTTAAGAAAGTAGTTAGAAGATTAATTTATTATTGTACACAAAGAAAAAATGATAAAAGTGGTCCAATGAGTTGGAGTTTAATAGAAAAGTTACAAGAATGTACTACTATATATGCCAAGTTGAATTGGAATTGCATGTTTAGAAGCATTTGATTTATCACATTCTCTTGTTTTATCCATAACGGGAGAGAGAGTGCCCGTAATATCTGCTGCAATTCTTCCTCTCACCATCCATCTTCTTCACCGCCGAACCCTTTCTCTCTCTCTCTCTATATATATATATATTTATATATACATTGTACGCACATAGATATGAGAGTGACAAACGGAGAGGACGACACTGGCTCCAGATTTCAACGCTTTTAACAGTCTTTGAGGATAGTGTATCACAGTAAAACACGCAGAGAGAAAGTGAGAAAGAAACAACACGTAAATGTCAAATCCAGGTTGCCCACACATTTTTATTTTTTTTATTCTTCTTCCGAACCTAAATTTACCACTTTTTTCAGCTTATTCAGCTACCAAGATTGATTATTTATGATTTTTAAATCATTAATGTCACCGTATCTGTCATTTTATCATAGAAATAATCTATTTCACGAAAGATGACATAAATTTGTGATTTTAGGTGGTTTAGGTGAGATCATGGAGATCAAATTTATTTATTTTTTAATATTAAAGAGCGATTAGTTTAAACTAAGGAAAAGAAACGAAATTAACAAAGACAAATATGAGAAAAGGAAAGAAATAATCTAGGATTACTTAATTTGCTTGGTTTAAACAAAAAAGAAAATTAAATTTCTCTATATGTTCTTTTTTTATTATTTGACATAATTCGAGAGAAAGAGAAAGAAAAGAAAAAGATGATTATTATAATTACCATCATCATGTTTCTCTTAATTTATTATTTTTATTAGTACTATGATTTTTATTTTATTATTGTTATTGGAGATAATTAAATTTTGGTTAAAAAATCGGTTACTTTAGAAGAAAACCCACCTGGATATCCGTTCATTCTCCTCCACATGCACTGATAGATAGCTTGCTCACGTGCACTGTACAAAGCCATCGGGGTTTGCTTGCGTGTTTCTGTCTTTTTATTATTTTACTTTTTTTTTCTTTTAAATTAAAGAGATAATTTAAAAATTGCATAAAGAGTTGAAGTTGATGTGGTTCTAAAGGAAGGAAAAAGCCTAAGCAACCTTTCTGCACTCAAGGTACTCAAATTTTGTGTCTGTATTCACAAATTAACCAAGGTCACTGAATTGATTGGGCTACAATTATTTTTACTGGCACCAAAAAATTTATAATTTATAAAAAAAAATTATCTCTTTTTGAGGGTTATTTTGTTGGAAGTTATTAAGTGTGATATGGTGATAAGTAATTTGAGTAATTTATTAGAAGTCATGTATTTAAATTAAAAAAAAAAAGTTAATAAGAGTTTTAGTCTTTATATGGAATTTATAATTTAATCGTTACAATTTTATTTTATATAATTATATTATAAAATTTAAAATAATTTGTAATTAATTCTCTATCATCCACTCCTATTAAATCCAAATAATATGACAACTTAGAATTTAAGTAGAATTAATTTTTTCAACTCATTTGTCTTTTGTTATTAATAATTTTAGAAAAAAAAGAACTTAATATTTTAATTCTTATAAATATGAAGATTTATTTTTTTCTTCTAAAGAAAATAATGAGGTGATTTTTTTATATGATAGCTAAAAGTTAATAAATGAATTTTAGTGAAGTAAACATAATAAGTTAATAAAAATAAAAATCAATATATAATTTAATAAACACATAAAACTCTATTATTAGTTGGATTTAACATTAGTAAACAATAAGGATTTAATTATAAACAATTTTAATCTTTATGATATAATTATAAAAAAATAAAATTATAAGAACTAAATTACAAATTTAGTAATAGTATGAGAACTAAAACTTTTTTTAACTCTAAAAAAAGATTATTTTGTTGCCAAGCCTATAAACATTGTGGAAAAAAAATATGTAACAACTAGTATTTATAATTAAAAAATGAAAAAATGTAAATTACCTCTTTCAAATCTTGAATAATTATATTTAATACTTACAAATTATTAATTTTTATAATCAACTTTCTTCAACTTTATACAATTACATTTATTACATAACGTTCATTTTATAAGCAATTTGAAATAGCAAATAAGTTTAATTTAACATGAAACTTTTAAAAAAAATTAAGTATAATACAAAGGTTATGTTATTTGAAGTTAGAATAATTTGATTTGTGTATTATTTTTTCGATTTTTCTTGATTTTGATAATATTTTAATCATTTTAGTATGATTTTCTTATCTAATGCAAATAGGAAATTTATTAACACGACCTTATATTTTTATCCTCGCATCAGCATATTATGACATTTAAATTTCTCTCAAAATTATGAGATAAAATCTCATGTAAATATCATTTATCTAAAATTATAAAAAAATTAGGTTATAAAAATTAATAATTTATAAGTATTAATTACTATTCCCCTGAAGTAAAGAAAAAGGTTATTTAGATTTTTCCATGCCCATTTTGGTCTCACCATTCTTGATAAAATGGTTGACTGAATTCTGAAGATCCAAGACTGGGAAAGAAGACATACGTACAAAGGTAAAAAGCAAAGCAACACAGCATATGTGGGTTACTATTGAACAGTGATATGTGTGTCAGATGCAATTAAATATGATTCATGTTACGTACACCTTCCCAATTTATTATATATTGTAACGTTTCTAACTGAGTTTTACCGTAAATTTTATTACAGGAGATTGTACAAAATTTACCTCCAAAAATTGATGAGTATATTCTTAGTTATACATGAATGAATAATAGACCCCGCTTTCCTGTATCTCACTCACACAATAATAAATTTATTTCATATTTAAAAGTGACAACGTTACACTTTTTAATAAAAGGTGTGAATCTATAATAGAATTTAATTTTTTTTAGAGGATTCGGAAATAAAAAGTGCGAAATAGAATTCGATAACAATCGAATTGTAAATTCACACACCAAGCTATTATTAGTACATTCTAATAGAAAAAAAAATTGTATTTATACATACTTTTATAATTTTTTTTATTAAAAATGTAATTTTTTATATAAAATCTTGTAATCTTTTTCTAGGAATCAAAAAATCTTTAAATTTTTTTTTGTTGAAATTTTGAATGATAGAATTATAACCTATTATATATTTGCTGTGCACACAAAATTCATATAAACTTACAACTTTTATGAAAATGTTACAAAATTTTATATAAAAATTAGGTTAAATTACACAAAATCTTATGTAATTTGACTGAGGTGCATATAACTTATTGACTTTTAAAAATGTGCATCTCACTTTCTTATACTTTAATAAAACATTTATGTAACTTAAAAAAACCATCATTTTCTTTCAAAAACTAAAAAATAATTTATTATTTTTAATTTTAATCAAATTATAAAGTTTTATATCAAACTTTAAGGTACACACAAAGTAAAATAGGAAAAGATGTCATTTTTTTCTCTCAAAAAATTAAATTTAGTTCTTTGATATTTTTCTTTTCAAAATTTAAATTTTCATTTTCTTTCTCAAAAAATTAGATTTAGTTCTTTTATTTTTTTTCAAAGAAAACAATGATTTGTAACTATCATGCAATACTTATATTTCATTTGGCATATATATATATATATATATATAATAGATAAAAGTAAATAAGGTGCATATAATTTAAAGTATAAGAGGATTAAATATATCTTTTTAAAGGTTAAGAGGTTATATATACATAATTAAAAGCATAAAGAGATTTAATGCATTTTAACCTAAAAATTATGAGTTACTTGAATTTTATATCAAACTTTTATAAAAACTCTATCCCAAAGTAAAACCCAAATTTGAATATTTGCATATGGTGCTTTCTCAAACATGCTACAAAAATGGTTTCTCAATTTGTTTTCAAAATTTTTCAGTTCAAGTATTTGAAATTCATCACTTCTCAACACAAAATATTGGCCATCCAATTTTGTAATTTGGGTAAAATATATATAATCCTCTTAAACTTTAATCAACAAGCATTTTGGTAGAAAATATTTAAAAATCCATGCATTTTGGAAGAAGTTGGAGAATTCAGTACCAACATTAAAATCATTTAATAAATTCAAGAATTGGCATTGAGGTTTATTAAGTTTGCTCGAACTAACTTCTATAAATTTACCAGCCTCAAATTGAATTTGATGGAAGCTTGACAATAGCAGTGTACACTGTAAAATAGTACACAGCAGAGTGAATCAAAGAGTTTTGTGTTTCATTATTAACTCTTTTGGTCAGAATTAGAGGTGAATAAATGCTACTGATATGACGTGCAGGGTGGATAACTTCCCAATATTGGTATGACCCAATGGGCTCAGAGGCCCAAATCAGTCCAGAATGATTCAATAAGGAGCTTGCTGGGTTCAGAGTGAGAAAGAGAGAAATGTTTATCCTGGATGGGCCCAGTGGAAACGAAATTTATCTTTTTTCGATATTTTTGGTTTTGTGGTTGTGGTTGAAATGGACAAGCATTTGCGCTTAGAGAAAAACACTTCTTTTATCTCATCCAAATTTGCGTGATATTATAACAGTGCTAGCACTTATTCAAAATAGCTTATCTTTTGTTTGTATTATATAATTTATATCTTTCTAATATTATAATAGCAGTAGTACTCTATGCAGAAAGTGTATTTCACTCGTTGATAGAGAAAAAGTGAGAAAAACTTTTATTTTTTTGTATTTATCTTTTCCGTTCTAATTTGAATCAAGGATAAAACTCTTGAATTTTTTTAAATTTTCTTTTCATTTAAAATAACTTATCTTTTATCCATATTAAATAATTTAATCTCTCTAATATTATAATAGTTTGGACATTCACCTACTCCCAATTGTCACTATCTAGAAAATGTTTTTCACTTGCTAACAACAGATGGAGAGTGAGAAGAACTTTTAATTTTAATTTTAATTTTATTTCTTTTTCTTTCCTGTTCCAATTCAAAATATGGATAGAACTTCTAATTTTTTAAATCTTCTTCTAGTTTAAAATAGCTTATCTTTTTTAAGAAAATATGGTAGTTATGACATCTACATATAAATATAGAAAAAAAAAATAGTTTGAGGGCATGTATAAATTCTTATTAATTAAAATTTTTGGCCTAAAATAGTTAATTTAAAATTTTAAAAAATAATTTATAAATAAATCCACCAAAATATTAATATATTAACAAAATATTTTTAGAAAGATGAAAAAATTTAAATAATAAATTTAACTAATTTAAAATATTAATATAATAATTTTATTATATTAAAAGAAATATAGTATTCTCTCACAATTAATATGAATATAATTCTGTTAATTATATAGTTATGTAATAAGTGAAAATACAATGACAATTTGCCTATATTTGAATATGTTATAATTTATAATTTAAATTTGTATTACAAATTACTATAAAACAAAACTAATCAAATTCACACATTGCAGAAACTAAGAAGTTTATATAAATTAAAACTTTAGTTGTAAGTTGTTGACGGGAAAATCCTGTCAACCAATAAGTTCAGAAATCCCAAACTATAATCTGGGTGTAATAGAGAGATAGAAAAAGAGAGATAAAGGAAGAGGAAGAACAGGGAGATACTAGGAGTTTTTAACGTGGTTTGACTAAAGTCCATTGACCCCTAAATTCACGGTTATTTTTATTTCTCAGTCTGTTTTACTGAGTAATTGTATCTATTTGTACATGTTTGTGCTATGATTCTCTATATTTTTGCGGAGAGTATGTTCATATGGGTTCTCTCATGCCTTTTTTTTTTTCATGCTCCTCTATACAATGATTTTAACCTTTATTCATAGTGGTTGAGGTGTTACAAATTGAATGTACATCAATAATTGAAAAATACCTTGCAAACTGAACCTTACAAGTAGAACTTTGCAAGTTGCTCCTTTTTCGGGTTTCACAATGATGAGCCTCTAGATAGTTGTGAAAGCATGCTTCGAGCTGTGAGTTGAACTTTATTCTTGACGACCTGAGGTTGCTGTTGATTCTTGTTGACCAATGACCTGAGTTTGCATATTGGTGAGTTAGTGCTTTGCTCTGGCGACCTCAATGCTGGTTAAGCTAGCCGTTATCAGTCTAAGCTTGCCCATTGAGTGTTTACCAGTCCATTTGCATGATTCCAAAAATATTCACAACATTAGCCCCCACCTCTCAGTGCGATTTACAGACTGAGAACTGAAGTTTGCCGATAAAAGCTTACAACTTTAATCTGTGATGCTGTCATTCAAACATCTGTCTTATTATTTTGTCAGGCCATTCATTTAATGTGTATTTTTCACAGTTATTGGCATGGCAGCCTTGCTGTTTGCTGGATTATTAAATTGAGTGCAGTTGATCAGTCTCTAGATTTATTGATGAGGCCATACTAGCCATATAAGGCATGAAAAGCCCTTTCTTTTGTTTCTTAGAATGATCTGATAGGTGCATTGATTAAGCCCTCCATATTTTTGACGGTCTAGATCTTAGATGAGGTGCTATAGGGCATGAATGACCTATTGCATAGGAAGTTCCTATGGACAATTCCTCTCTGAGGAACTTAGGAAGTTTTGTATAGATCTTGAGTTATTCTCTTATAGTGATACTGGTGAGTTCAGTTCTTTCACCTTAGTTCTTTCGCTTCCTTGAGAGGAGAATAAGAAGAAGTTTAAGAGCAACTTGGCCGATGATGGTCGACTTGCTCGTCTCATATGTAGATCCTCTAATCCCACTAGGGTTCAGTTTCTTAACAGCCAGCTTTCTTTATAGGCTGTGATTTTGAGTTGAACTTTTGAACTCTCTTGTAAATTTATCTTGTTGAGTGAGGCTTGTAATGAACTTTATATATAATATTCTTGCTTGATCCTTTGCAGTTTCCATAGTTGAATGCTCAATAGGTTGCATATAATACTTCAACTAGCACATCATGATTTAACAAACATTAGTCAAGTGGGATATTCGGTAGATCACAAATGATAACTCACAGGTTAATATAAATGGACCTAAGTTAGCAAATCATGACTTAAAGGATATATGCCAAGTTGAATGTCCAGCAGGTCGCATGGATACGTGTTAGTTAGCACGAGTTAAGTGCTCAGGTAGGTCGCATGAAAGCTGTACCTTAGCTAGCATGTCATGACGATATATATTCGTCAGGTTCGACCATGACAATGTATATTTGTCAAGCAAGACAATGTATATTCATCAGGTCGATCATAACAATATATATTCGTTATATTAAATGCTCTTTTTGGATGAGTAGATGTTCAACATTCGAAGCTCATGGAAATTTAGCTCCATCCATATTCGCCAGGCGATAAGCTTCATTGCCTAAGTCTTTCTTGACAATGTATGGACTTTCCCAGTTCGGACCTAGTGTCTTGCCACTGGCTTTGCAAGCTCTAAAAAGAATAAGGTGCAGTGCGGGGTCATTAATTTTATAGTCATGAACTCAAACTTTCCTGTATAATACTTTGCTAAAAATTTATTTAGAGATTAGTAAACATTGATATAAGACACTACAAGAATTTCAGGAAATTCCAACGGATTTTGTCTGTTAGAATTTCTTGAAATTATGTTAGAATGTCCAATTCCAACGGATTTTGTCCGTTGGAAAACCCCTCATTGGAATGCCCAATTCCAACGGATAATTCCAATGGATTTTACACTCCAACAGAAATTTCAACGGACTTCGTCCGTTGGAATATCCATCCAAAATTGTCCTTCAATGGATACTTTCAATGAAAAATTTTTGTGTTGGAATTTCCAAGGGAACTTTCCTATGGAAATTCCAACGGAACTTTCTATTGGAAATTTCAACGGAAATTTTCGTTGAAATTTTCATCAGAAATTCCAACACAAATTTTCTGTTGGAAATTACAACAGAAATTTTCTGTTGGAATATCTGTTGGAGGACAATTTTGAATGGACAATTCCGTTGGAATCAATTTTTTTTGTCTTATTTATTTTTATCCATTTCAAGGGATATTTCAACGGGTGTGTCCATTGAAATATCCGTTAGAATATTAAATTTATTTATTTATTTTTAATTTTTTAATAATTTGAAAAATATTCCAAGGGGTCAGTGTCTGTTGGAAACAAAAAAATCCCCAATCGCTTTTTTATTTTATATACTACCCCAATTCAACAAAATAGCAGAAGGAACAAAAAAATCCATGTAATAAATAACATAAAAAAATCTAAATATAACAATATTAACAATAACAACAAGTAATATTTAATGTGAGAGAAAATCCTAAATGTAATAATGTAAAAAATCTAAATCCCTCATCCCCTAAGCTGTCGTGAGTATCATTTGCTAACTGCTCCTCATCCTCATCAATGGTAGGGGCTGGAAGCAAGCGAGTCGGAGAGGAATGTAGGGGTACGGAAGCATGCTGGCTAGTGATGGAACTAAACTACTGCTTAAGTGTAGTCAACTTACTAATGAAAATAGAAACAACCTGTTGGACGGCCTACTGGATGGCCTACTGAGACTCTGATACCTGGGTCTCTAGTTGTTTGATATGATCCTGTAGCTGAGGGTTAATCGAAGAGTCACATTGGGTGGCAGATGTTTGTGACCCAGACGCGGACCCAGGACCTGAGGATGCATAGTGGGCCACCTCTGATTCAAAATCAAATGCCCTGCCTTTCTTATTTTTCCCACCAGTAGCCTGGAAAAATAAGAGGGACTCATCCATAAATGACCTTCCTGAGGCTGACTGGGATTCCTTCAGTAATCTCTCAAAAGAAGTCTGCATATGATTTTTAAAGCAGAAGAAAATTAACAAAGTTTTATTTCTAAAGAAAAAAAAATCAAATTAAATTGTAATAAAAATCTAATTATTTATATTTTAATTAGAGAAACTTACATAAGTCTGTGCAACCCTCTCGATTGACCACTGGTTTGTCTCCTGGTCGTGATTCAACTTTGTGAAAAGCTCCGGCATATTAGGATCTCTCCCCAGCTGCAGTCCGTGAAATCATAGTAACAAACAAACAAACTAATGAATTTTTTAAGGACATAAAAATAACAAGATAAGGAAATTCAGTTAGATAAAATAACTTACATATCGTCGCTTATGCTCGGAGATAGAAATGGAACCACCCTGGTTCAAAC
>JANHAO010002896.1:0-27427 GCA_026873985.1 Saraca asoca | reverse complement strand
TGGGTCACACATAAAACGGGGAATGAAATGACCAATGGTTGAACATATTTGATGTTCAAGGACCAAATCGTAATTCGTTGGAATTATCTGGGCCGAAATTGGAGTTATTTGGAACTCTAGGGGCTAAATTGTAAAAATGAAAAAAGTTTTCTATTGGCCCTTATTAAAACGACGTCGTTTTGGGCCTTTATGGGCCGACCCAAAATGACGCTGTTTTGGGCATCCCTTCTTCTTCCAAAGGAAGCCGAAAGGTTCGGCCTCCTCATTCGCGCCCGCAAAGAAGGAAGGAGACGCCATGGAGAAGAGAGCTCGTGCGTGTCTGTTGGCGACGTCCGACGGCGGATCTGGCTGAAAATCGATTCTGGTGAGTTCTCTTCTATCTTCCCTTGGATTCGGCTGAAGTGTTCGGCTGAAATGGAGAATGGTTCTCCAATGGAGGTTCGGTTGGACCGAACGGTGAGGGAGGGTGGCATCGACGATGTTCGGTGACTTTTCGGCTTCCAATGGTCCTTTCAGCTTTCGGAGGCTTACTAGCATAAGTGGAGAAGCTGAGGAGGTCATGGGTTCTTCTCCGGCGTGGATACCGGTCGAGGGAGGACTCTTGGTCTCCTGAGGTGATCGGAGAAATCAGATGCTTCCGGCTATTTCCTGATCCTTCAAACTTTTTCGTCTCCAGCAATTATGGTATGCTCCCTTTAGCCTTGTGTCTTGCGCATTATTCTTCCTTTGTAGGACATTAGGGACTTGACTTTGCCCGATTGATTAGGAGATTGTTGATGTTAGTGAATAGATACGGTTTGGATGCCTAGTCTCTGGTTAAAGTAGGATAGTCGGGTTACCAATGGATTCTAGGATTCCTAACACATATTTGCGTCTTCTGAGATTTTATTGTCTGTTTGGAGTATATCCTCCGTTTATCGGAGTCTAGGTTATCGGTGCGATGGCATAGGGTGTGCATGGCCTGCGAGGTAGAGGGTTATTAGATCTGGCTTCGATATGGTTTCCTTTCGGCAAACTTATCGATTTCTTTATTTCCTTTTGTAGATGGGAATGGGTCATGCATGTCACAGTCACCTAATTAGGAGCGAGGATGATGAACTAGACTCGTCTCTAGATACGAGGAATGCCCGTCAAGCTGAAACTACAACATCTAGTGGGAGGGGAGCTACTTCAAACCTGGGTTTTCATTTGAGACGCACCAAAGGCCAGAGGACGACATCGAAATAACGCCCCGATCACCATGCATTTAAGCACCACAAATGCACTATATGAGTTCGAGATGTCACTTCTGTCATTGAATCGAACTGGATTCCTAAGGGGTGTAGTGCCATGGTCCCTGCTCCTGAAGACTACGCCACTCATCCTTCTCACTGCTTTATAGCTATTGGCATCCCTCATCTCTCCGTGGGATTAAAATTCTCTATTTTACCTTTCATTATTGATTTTTTGAATAAGATAAAGCTTAGCCCCTTTCAATTGATGCCAAATTCGTACACTGCACTGATATCATTGACACTTATCCATAAGGTCAATAGCCTCCCACCACCATCGCCTGAAACCCTTTGCTATCTTTATGATCTCAGGTGTGCAAATTCTGAGGATAGGCTCTATTATCTTTCAACGAGGTAAACGCCTTATAAAGAAATCCTCCCATAGGGGAGTGCGAAGGGGAAGTCCAATACGGGACGCTACAAGACTCGCTGGTTCTACATCTCGTACCGTTCGCTGAGATACCTTAAGAATTTTGATTTTGTTCTCGTTCCGGGTAGGTGGGCTGAGTTTGAATGAATTTGTTTACTTGTTTACTTTTCATCTTCTGTTCTGGATTTTGGCTCGTAGTTTTGAGCTCTAACTTCTTGTTCAATTTTGCAGACGGTACTGGCAGGCGGCTAACACTCAGAGTCAAGGAGTTAAACACTCTAGATTGGTTTGCTTCATCCGAAGATCTCTAGAATGATTTCAAGTTCGATGAAGATGTTCACCATTTTCACAAACTCCCTCCACCACTAAACACAGTTGTGATGAGTGAGATAGGGATTCGCCAGCTGAGGGAAGTTCGACCAGCAAACTTTGACGACTACGATATGATCATGGACTTGATTCTTAGAGCGCCTTCACCAGACAGCAAAGACGATGCTCCTTCGGGCCGCGTTGTCGTATCAACTCAGGTCATTGCGGATCAGCCCCCAGCTCATGATGCGGGACCTGCCTCTAAAGCTCTAGTGACTACTGAGGCTAAAACAGTCTTGACTGTTGCAGAGCAACTAATCGCTGCTGTAGAAATCCCTCTTCCAGATCTAACCTTTTCACCACGCTTTGAAGGGGTGGAGGTAACCCATGCTGCCAGTCCTCCTAGTCCATCCGGTCCTGTCCAAAAGAAATGAAGGATTACCCAGGGGAGAGAAAGAGCAACCCCTCAAAACCCATCAGGGGTCAACCTCACAAAGTCGTTGGCCGAGCCTGGATCAGAAATAGAGGTGCACGCTCAGACTCTTGTTAAGAATTTCTTTACCGTCTTGGGTAATGATGGCAAGATCGCAGCGATTGAGAGTAAGGATCTTCCCCTTGGGAGGCTGGCGGGATATGCTGCTTGGTAGGGTTTATTAGTATGTGTTCTTACTCATCTTAGCCATCTCTCTTACTATCAAATATGACCTTACTGTTTATTTTTGTAGAGCGTTCTGTCATTGTTGAAGATTACTGAGTGCGAGGACTGAGATAGACAGAAGTCAGCCTTCATGAACTAGATGAAGGCTTGTCAAGCTAAGTGCAGGAACTTGGGGCGAAAATGAGGGAGTTAGAGATTGCGTTATCCCACGAGACGAAACGTCACGAGGATATAGAGATAAATTTTGGTCTCGTAACTAACGAACTCAACAAGGCAAGGATGGAGTTGTATGATGCCCAAATATAGCTGTGACATATGAACAAGGTGGCAAGTGTCGCCGAAGAGAAAGTAAGAGCTACAGAGCAGTGGGCAAAGGCTTCTGCTAAAGAGGTGGTAGCACTGAAAAGAGAGTTGTAGCTCGTGAAGGAGAGAGCGACAAAGGTTAAGGCCGAGATATCCTCACGTGAAACAAAAATAGCTACAAAGATAAGGAGGACAGTTCTTGAGTCATTCCTCTATATCGTGTGGCAAAAGTATCCTGATCTTGACTACTCCTTCTTTGGCCCCTAGGCCATCAAGGGGGTTGAATGATGGAGAGCTCGAGCAGCAAGGAAGAGTCTAGGTATCGAGGTCCATGCCTCATCTGTAGAGGTCGTTACCCAGGGAGAGGGTGACTCTCAAGTTGCTGATGTTGCTCCTACACCTGATGCTTCTGATGTCCCAGCTCCCGACTCGTAGCCTATTGAAGGCTCAGCCCCGGAGGCCCCGCCTTTGTAGAGTAATAATTGTATAATTTGACTTTTGATACTTCTGGCATATGTAATGAACCTTATAAATAACCAGTATAATTTTATGATGAAGCCAAGCTCTTCCTACATCTATTGTTTTGGTACATGACTGACTATGTGATTCCCATTCTCTCATGCTCAGATGATAGTTTGACATGTAAACTTTTGTTGCATCGTATAACATATATCTTGACATAAAAATCTCTAATCTTATTTTGAAGAATTCAAAGAATTACATTTATGTGTACAATGAATCAATTATAAATTACCGAGACACTTATTGGTAGTAACGACGGAGGTGCTCGGCATTCCAAGCGTGGGGGAATTCTACTCCATTCATGTCCACCAGATGGTAGGCTCCGTTACTCATAATCCTTTTGACGATATATGGACCTTCCCAATTTGGTCCTAGGGTCCCTTCACTGGGTTTGCGGGCTCTGGGGAGGACGAGATGCAAAACGAAATCTCCAGATTTGAACTTTTGAGCTCACACTCTGCAGTTGTAATATCTCGCTATGCACCACTGATAGACTATGGCCTTAAGGCTGGCTCTTTCTCTCGCTTCCTCCAAAAGGTCTAGGTTCGTTACGAGCAGTTAGTTATTATCTTTTGGATCAAAGGTGATTCTTCGTTGTGTAGCAACTTCAAGTTTTGTAGGAATCATTGCCTCATCTCCGTATACTAACGAGAAAAGGGTTTCCCTTGTGGAGCTATTAGGCGTGGTCCTATAGGCCCATAGTACTGACTGTAATTCATCTACTCAGGCTCCCTTTTTGGCCTCTAACTTGGTCTTTAAGATCTTTTTGATGATCTTGTTGATGGCTTCTACTTGCCCGTTGGCCTGTGGGTGGTTTACAGCTGTGAAGCTCTTGACACTCTTGAGGTCTTCACAGAACTTGATAAACTGCTCGCTAGTGAACTGGGTCCTGTTATCAGTGACAATCTACTGAGGGACCCTGAACCTGCAAATGATGTTATTCCAAATGAACTTCTCGACCTTTGAAGACAAGATTTTGATGAATTCTTTTGCCTCCGCCCATTTGGTGAAGTAGTCCACCGCCGCTATCGCATATTTACAGTTTTCCCATGCCTTAGGAAGTGGTCTGATCAGATCCATCCCCAAAATTGCAAACGACCATAGACTTGTCATTTGCTTTAGGTAAGCTGGTGGAGCTCGTGGCACTTTTAAGAACCTCAGGCATTTGTCGCACCTTTTGACGAGGTTGATAGCGTCTTGCTTCATTGTCGGCCAGTAGAATCTCTGTTGAAGGGCTTTTTGTGCCAAAGAGAGCCCCCCAGCATGGTTTTCGCAATGTCCTACATGAATCTCTTCCAAGACCGTACTATAATCTTCCCTATCTATGCATTTTAGAAATGGGGTCGTGAACCCTCTCTTGTAAAGCATATCACCGCAGATGCAGTATCTGGCTGCTTGAGCTCTCAAACGTCACACCTCGAGTTTATCTTCTGGCAACTTCTCATTCTGTAGGTAGTTTAGGATTGAATCCATCTAGGAGTTGGGCACTTTGATAATTACCATAACGACGTCTTGTTCTTCGACACTTGGGGATAGAAGGAGCCTTACTGGGATTGTTCCCATAAGGTCTGGATTGTTAGTGGTAGATAGGTGAGCCAAAGCATCTGTGTGCGTGTTCTGGGCTTATGGGATCTGAGTGATCTTAAACTGTTGGAAAGAGCCTAACAATTCTGGGACTTTACGGAGATATCTCATCATTTTCTCCCCCTGAGCTTGGTACTCACCCTATATTTGACAAACAATTAGCTACGAGTCGCTAAAATTTTTTATTCTCTCGGCGTGCATCTCTCTGGCTAGTTGTAAACCTGCCAATAAAGCCTCATACTCAACTTCGTTATTTGTGGCTTGAAAGCCAAACCTCAAGGCGTTGAAAACCTGGTGCCCTTCCAGGCAAATAAGCATTATTCCTACTCCATCCTTTTGATTACAAGATGATCCATCAACAAATAGTTCCCACCATGGGGCCTTAGGAACTTCTACCTCGCTTTGTATAGGGCCTGTGAATTCGGTAATAAAATCAGCTAATGCTTGGCCCTTACTAGCTGTTTTGGGCTTGTACTCGATGTCAAACTATAGGAGTTTGATTACCCATTTAAGAAATCGTCCCGAGGCATCTATCTTCTATAGAACTTGTCTTAGCAGGTACTGAGTGAGGACCCTAATGCTGTGGGCTTAGAAATAGAGCCGCAGCTTCCTTAAGGCAATGACCAGGTAGTAAACAAGCTTCTCCATAGGCGAATATCTTATCTCTGCATCTAGTAGTCTTTTACTTACATAGTAGATGAGGAGTTGAATCCCTCCCTTTTCTTTTGTAAATGCTGTGCTCAAGGCGTGTTGGGATACATGTAAATATACGGTTAATTTTTCACCCTTTTTCAGCTTAGAAAAGAGAGGTGCTTGCCCAAGATATGTTTTAAGTTCCTGAAACGCGACCTCGCATTCAGGGGTCCACTTGAACCTCCTTGCCTTTTTGAGGACATCGAAGAAGGGAACACATTTGTCCATTGCCTTGGAGATGAACCTGCTAAGCATAGCAACCTGACCATTTAGGCTTTGGATGTCTTTTGGTCCCATGGGAGAATGCATATCGAGCAATGCCCTGATTTTCTCTGGGTTCACTTTGATCCCTCTGTTGTTTACGATGACGCTGAGGAACTTGCCCGAGGCTGCTCCGAATGCACACTTGTACTGATTAAGCTTCATCTGGTACCTCCTTAGGGTTTGAAACATTACGTCAAGGTTGTGGACATGATCGATGAGCTGTTTGGATTTCACCGGCATGTCATCTACATATACCTCCATAGTCTTACCGATCTGTTCTTGGAACATCATGTTCACCAATCGCTGATAGGTTGCGCTTACATTTTTGAGTCCGAAGGGCATCACTTTGTAACAATACAGCCCGCGGTCAGTGATAAAGGAGGTATGCTCTTCATTCTGTGCTGCCATTGGGATCTGATTGTACCTCGAGTAGGCATCCATGAAGCTGAGCAGTTCGTGTCCTACTATGGCATCCACTAGCTGGTCTATCCTCGGCAAGGGGAAGCTGTCTTTAGGGCATGCTTTGTTGAGATCAGTAAAGTCAATACACATCCTCCACTTCCCGTTCTTCCTCTTGACGAGTACAGGGTTGGCCACCCAAGTGGGGTATTGTGCCTCTTGAATGAAGTTATTTGCTAGAAGAATATCCACCTCTTCTTCAAGCGCCATGTAGCACTCGGTGATCATTGGTCTTCTCTTCTAACAAACTAGTTTGGCCTGGGGATCGATGTTAAGCCTGTGCGACATTACACTTGGATCGATACCCTCCATATCTTCATGGTTCCAGGTAAAAACATCCACGTTTGCTATGAGAAAACCCGTTAATTGTACCTTCATATTGGGTGGCAGGAACTTTCCCACCTTGAGGCATCTCTGTTCGTTTGCCTTACTCATTCGTATGTCCTCTAGTTCTTCAACTGGCCCTGTGGCTCGCTCAACGTCTACCTCTCAAGGGTCGAGGTCGTAGCTGACCCCTTTCTCGCTTGTCGTTTAGGGCTCTCCCCTGGACACAATGTTTACCTTCTTCCCTTGGACCTTGAGTTTAACTGCCTCTTCGTAACAACGTCGGGCTACTTATTGCTCTTCATGCACGTACCCAATTCTACTTGGGGTCGGGAACTTGATGGTTAACATCCTAGTTGATGTTACCATGTCGAAGTCATTCATGGCAGGTCATCCCAATACCACACTGTAAGCCGAGGGATAATCTATTATTAGGAAATCTGCCATGATGGTCGCTTGTCTCTCATGATCTCCTAGAGTAAGTGGGAGCTTAATCCATCCTACTGGGAGTATTCTGTCTCCCATGAAGCTATAGAGGGGTTCAGGTGATGGGTCCAGCTAATTCTCGTTCATGCTCATCTGGTCATAGCACCCTTTGTACATTACATTAACGGAGCTCCCAGTGTCTACCATGATCCTTCTTACATCAGCATTGCCAATCTTCGCCCGGATGACTATGGCATCATTGTGAGGGTAATGGACCCCTTGTGCATCCTCTTCCATGAAAGAAATATTATCATGGGATATCTTGGCCTTCTTAGCGAGCCTTTCACGTTCCACGTGACTCGTCGAAGGACGTGACCCGCTGCTCGCACGTAGCGATCGATTTGAGGTGCCAGCGATGTGAGATCCTCCGTGTATGGTGAAAATGGTCCTTATAGATGGCGTTTCCTCATGCTCAGGAGTTTGATGGCATTGCGGTGTAGGTTATTGAGGATGTGGGGGTTGTTGACCATGGGATCTCACCACGTAGTCTCTCAGGTGGCCTCTTTTAATGAGGTCTTCAATAGCATCTTTTAAAGCCCAATAATCTGATGTGTTGTGCCCAACCTCGCTGTGATAGACACAAAACTTGTTGTGGTTCCTCTTCTCAATTAGGTTCTTCATTGACCTGGGTTTGTCGAAGTCTTTGTTATCCCTCTCGATCGCATAGATCCTGTCCGGTGCATCTGATAGGACAATATAAGTATCGTAGCGACGCTGATACTAAAATTGTTTATTTTGGGCCTTCTTTGTATTTCGACCTCCAGATCCCCCTTTTTGGCTGTCCTTACTACCCTTGCCTCCATTCTTTTTCCTACCTTGGTTGGAGGTACTAGTTTCTTCTTTCTTGGTCGACTTCTTTGGGCTAAAGGTTTCCTCCCATCGGATCTCCTTGGTAGCTCGCTCATAAAACTCGCCTAGGCTTTTGATCGGGGACTTATATATGTCCTCATATAATTTTTCATCCTTCTGAAGTCTAGCTGAAATTGCTGTGAGGATACTCTTATCAGACGGGCTATCCACATTGCTGATTTCTTGTCGGAACCTGACGATGTAATCCTTGAGTGACTCATCCTTTCATTGGAAGATGGTGACCAAGTGGCAGGAGGGGGTGATCTATCTTTTCAGCACTTTATATTGATTGAGGAACTTATTTTGGTACTCCTCCCAGCTCCTTATGCTACGGGCTAGGAGACTCCTAAACCACGTCCATGATACTTTTTCGAGTGTGGCGGCGAAGACTCGGCATTTTACCAACAGATTGGAGGTCTGTAAGTCCATCTAGACATTAAAGACGTCCAAGTGGCTGTAAGGGTCACTGTCCCCATTATAGAGAGGGATGTTCGGGATTTTAAATCTACAAGGAAGTGACTCTATCTTAATCTAACAGGAGAGCGGGGTTCTCTCTTCATGTGACTCCCAGTTCCCCTGGGATGCGGAGTTCTTCTCTAGTTACTCTATCCTCTGGAGTAGTTCTTTGACCATCGGGTCTCGGGACTCAAACCGTTAACTGGAGGTCTTTCTACTCCTCTCTTCTCACCTACTACGAGAGTGTCGGTCTGAAGTTCTATGCTTCTTATCTCACCTGTTATCAGACGAGTCACGATCCATGTCTTTCTCGCTATCAGTCCCGTGTGAGCTCTCGCTCTTGTGCGAGCTTTCACATTGGGAGTCATTCTCCTTATCCTCTCGATCTTGATAGGCTTCGGACCTTCGTCACGAATTGGAAGAGCGTAGCGAGCCGGTTCAATGCCGTTCAACCCTGGCTTGCTTTTCATGTTGGGGCCCTGATTAATGATGTCCGGCTTCGGGTGCAACCACTTCACCCTGCCTTAGTGCGCCCTTGGCACATGTTTGAGCCAAAACTCATACCATGTCAGCCAACTCCTTCATTGTATTCTCTAGTGCCTCCTGGCACCGATTGGGTGCCTTTTGGCACTGTTGCCAGGCTTGGATCTCATCAGTTTCATAGACTATAGGTTGATGTTAGGCAAAGGAAGCTGTGTCAGTGTCGGTACCCATCGTGGGAGCAGCTGCGTCCTGTTGTTGTGTCTGACCTTCGGGCTGGCTAGTTGGAACTCCTACACTCCTGGTAGCCTTTCCTTTTGCCATCCGTCTGACACGACTTATCAAAAAGTATAAATGGAGAATGTGCAGTGGGGGCCCTCCTTCTAGTGCCAAAATGTTGACACCGAAATCTGGTCAATCGATTGAGTTCAGTGTTTCCCCTAACTGCAAGATAAATAAGACAGTGAACAGTAAAAGGAAGTAGTGAAGAAGAAGAAGAGTTAGCGACACCCAGGTTTATCATGGTTTGGCTAAAGCCAGTTTGGCCCCTACATCCATGGTGATCTTTTGTTATTCTTTGAGGAGATTGGTTTTACAGAGTAAGGATACAACAATGGAGTTTTCTCTTGGTGAACAGTGCTCACTCCCTATTTTGGCAGAGTTTCTGCACGTATGTATGTTATACCCTCTATACATGGTGACCTCCTCCCTCTATTTATAGAAGGAGTGAGGGTTAAAAGTATAATTTTGTAAGTAATGGAATGATTACTTTTGCCATTCCAGGCATTTAAGGTTTAGTGTCGGATAATTAATACTGAGCAAATCATTGTTGGATATCTGGGGGGCTAATGTGTAGGTTTGGAGGCTGAGCTGTCAGCTGGAGGAGTGTGCCTTAGATTGCTAACTGGGTTCCGTATAGGCATTCATTGTTAGTGGGCAAGTTGGAAGTTGAGCAGGCTGATAGCTCTGGCTGTCCTTGTCATTTGTACCTGGTCACTCCTCAGAAGACCACGGACCCTTTGCTGAGGGTTTGAGAGTCTCCTCAGTGAATTGTACCCTTTCTTTCGTGATGTCGCGAGATGCTTCCGGCTCGTACTCGACGGTCGAGAGTCCTTGCTTAGCAACCTCGGACTCCGTCCTGGACCTCCATTAGTCTTAAGTGGGCTTCCAATTGAACCTTGGCCGACCCAAAACACGTTTCTAGAAAATCCATATAACACCTTTATACATAGTAACATTAATTTTCTTATCTCTTTCATCAAGATCAAACTTTGTGGAAAGACTCATTGGAGTACCAAAAGGTTTATTATTTTTATGTCAAATCTTTTTAGCAATTCTTCTGTGTATTTAGTTTGGCTTATGAAAACTTCATCCTTTGATTGCTTAATTTGAAGACCAAGGAAATAGTTAAATTCCCCCATCATCAACATCTCAAATTCACCTTGCATAGTATCAACAATTCTTTGCATATGGATTCATTAATAGCATAAAAAATAATGTTATTAACATATATTTGCACTAAGAGAATGTCATTGCCTTTATGCTTTATAAATGGTGTGATGTTAATCTTGCCTCTTGAAAAGCTATTTTCCAAAAGAAATTTGCTTATGCACTTATACCAAGCTCGAAGAGCTTGTTTGAGATTATAAAGAGCCTTTTTAACCTTAAAAACATGATTTTGATGGATGTGATTTTCATAACTAAGGGGTTGTTCAACATAAATCTCTTCAATAATCAAACCATTCAAAAAGCACTTTTAACATCTATTTCATAAAGTTTGAATCTTTTAATGTAAGCATATGCTAATAATATTCTTATAGCCTCTAATTTTGCTATCAATGTATAAGTTTTAATTTAATGCATTCTTCTTGGTTGTAGCTTTTAGCAACTAATCAGACTTTGTTTCTCATTATAATGTCATTCTCATCAAGTTTATTTCTAAAAATTTATTTAGTTCCTACAATTATATGATCATTAGGTCTTGGCATAGGATCCCAAACTTGGTTTCTTTCAAATTGATTTAATTTTTCTTGCATTTCCAAAATCTAATGTTCATCATATATAGCTCCATCATTGAATTTAGGTTCAAATTGAGATAGTAAAACTAAATTATCACAAATGTTGCTTGACGTATTATGAGTTCCCCTTATGATAAGTCATCGATCATTTACTCCTTTAGGATTTTCTAAGTTTTTTAAGGGCAACGAGATAGTACATTATCCAAATTGAACAAAGGAGAAACTCCATCATCTTTCTTATCTTCCTTGTCTCTTTCTTCCTCAACTTTTTTTTTTATTGAAGCCAAGAGTCCATTTGCTCATCATCATCATAATTTATGTAAACACTTGGAGTAAACTCATCTAATACAGCATAGATAGATTCCTCTATTTGTAAAGTCATCTTGTCATACACTCGAAAAGCTTTACTCATAGAAGAATACCTAATGGACAATATTTCATTAGATTTGGCATCAAATTTACCTAGGTTGTCTTTGTCATTATTATGCACAAAATATTTATAACCAAAAACATGAAAATGTGACACATTAGGCTCTCTTCTAAGATATAATTCATAAGGAGTTTTCTTAAGAATTGGCCTTATCAAGACATGATTCATAACATAACACACAATATTGACCTCATCCACCCAAAATGACTTTAGAAGAATACTGTCATTAAGCATAATCTTAGCCATTGCTTCTAAGCATCTATTCTTCCTCTCAACAACTTCATTTTGTTGAAGGGTTCTAGGTGCAGAGAAGTTATGACTAATCTCATTCTCAATACAATAGTAAGTAAAATCATGTTTATCAAACTCTCCACCATGATCATTTTTAATACTTATTACTGTTGATCCTTTCTTATTTTGGATCAGCTTAGCAAACTACCTAAAGGCTTGAAAATTATCACTCTTTTAAGTAAGAAACAATGTCCATGTCAATCTTGAATAATCAACAATAATCACAAATACGTAGTAATTACCATCACGATTTCTAACTCTTGATGGATCAATCTTATAAAGTAATTGAAGTGGCATTCTTATAGAAACACAATTTTAAGGTTTAAAAAAAGTTTTTACTTGCTTACCCTTTTGACATGCATTATAGATATTATCTTTGTTATATTTAATCTTAGCAAACTGACAACCAGGTCATTTTTAGACAATTTTCCAATTAAATTCATACTAATATGCGCAATTCTTTTATACCAAATTCATGAGTCATCATTCAAGCTTATTAAACACTTTGAATCAATAATCAACTCATTATCAATATCAATCATATAACTATTGTTAAACCTTTTGCTAACTAGCTTAATTTGCTTATCATTTATATCATCAATTATGTAACAAATGGAATCAAAAGTGACTTTATTCCCTTTGTCACATAATTGACTAATACTGAGTAAATTATGCTTAAGACTTTTAATCAACAAAATATTTTTGATGCAAGAATTATGATATTTACATACTCTTTTTTTTTTCTTTCACCTATAACATTTCATTTGGCATTATCCCAAAAAATGATGTGTCCACCATCAATAAGAGCAAATGAGTAAAACTTGGACTTGTCACTAGTCATATGTCTGAAGCACCCATTATGAAGAAAACAAATGATGCTTCGAGATCTCCTACACACCTACACAAGAAAAATCATTCTTTTGAAGCTGGTACTCAAGTAGTCTTGAGTCCACAAAGGTTAGTAACATTATAGATGGAAACTTTAGGAATTAAAATCAACTTTTCATCACCACCTGAAATATACGTTTCCTCTTATAGGCACAAAAATGAATGCTATGACCTCTTTGTCCACAATAGTGACACATTATGTATGGTTATTTTTTCATGATTTTTTCTAATAAAGAGGTTTTTATAAAAAGATTTTGACACATTTAGTACATAACCAAGATCCTTTTTGTTAAAACCGTACCTTTGGCTTCTAAGAAGTGTATTAAGTGTTTGCCTGTCATTTGTGAACTTTTCCAAAGTTTTGTTCAAATAATCAATTTTAGTTTTAAGAGTATCATAAATAGCACACACTTAGAATGATAGCTTAATGTTTTCATTTTATTTCTTCAAATTATCATTTTCTTTTTGTAAATTCTCAATGTTAACTTCCAAAGAAGCAATAATTTTCTAAGAAAGACTAATATTTTTCTTGACCTCAAGCAAATCACTATACAACTCATTATATAATTCATCAAAATCATCATTAGATTGAATAGAGTTGTTGTCATATACCTCTATGTCATCATCTCCCATAGCTATGATGCAAAACAATGCTTCTTTATCTTTTTCATTTTCATAAGTTGAATATTCATCTTCATCTCTCCATCTGACAAAATGAACTTTTTTATCAGTTACTTGTTCTTGTTCTCATTCTCCAAAAGCATATCGAGATATATAGGATAGTCCACTTTGATATGTCCTAACTTTTTGCATTTGAAGCACGTAAGAGTGGAAAAATTACTTTGCTTTTCTTTGTTATCATTCTTTCTCGGAGAAGGAGCTTTCCTTCTTTTGTCAAACTTATAAGCTTTAATAAGTCTTTGATACTTCTTTGTTGGAAAAGGCATATCGTCATTTTCATTAAAATCCTCCAAGCTCTTCAAATCATCATCTTTTTCCTTAAAATTTGTAGCAACTTTTAAGGCCAAATTTTTTTTTTCTATCATCATCCTTCTTGGAATATCTCTTCAATTCCATCTTATGCTCTTCCAAGTTGCCAAAATAGATCTTATAGAGTTGGTATACCTATTTTCATAGACTCTTTGATGATAATAATCTTGGGTTGTCATTCAATAGTAAGAAAACAAATGACTTTATAAGCCAAATTAGTATTTTTAAACTTCCTACCAAGTATGTTCAAATGGTTAACAATTGCAGTATATCTTCTAATGATAGCCTTAATTAATTTACTATCTTTCATTTTGAATAGTTCATATTTGTGAAATGAGTGTGTGAACCTTTAAATCTTTAACTTGGTTCATGCCAACGTGAGCCACTTTGAGTGCATCCCACATATCCTAAGTAGTAGAATGGTTTGATATCCTCTCGTACTCATTTAGCCATAGGGAATTGGACACAATCCACTTAACCTTATAAGTGAGAAGATATTTCTTTTTCTTATCTTTACCCAATCTCTTCTTGGTTTCAAAATGGTTATATTATTTTTAATCTTGATCAGAAAATTGTATCCATCTTCCACTGTTTCCCACATATCAATAGCTGCAACTTTAATAAAATTTTTCATTTTTTGTTTCCAATAGGTATAATGTTGACTATTGAACCTATGGCGCTTAATACCAAGAGCCTTGCTCTGATACCAATTTTAGCCACGGATTCAACTAAAAGGATATGAATTGGTTTTAGGATTTTACAGTGTTGGAAACATCTTTGTGAAATCCCCTTTCCAATTTTTTACAACACCTGTACAATTACTTGGTAACAAGAAATGAGCAGCTCGTATAATAATTTTAGAGAAACAACATTTACAAGATCAACTATCCAATTGTATCAAGAGCAATAATGAACCATAACAAAATAAAATGCAAAATATAAAAGAATATAGATAGAGAGATTCAAACACATATTTAAAGTGGTTCCCCTTTGAAATCTCCATGGTGTACATCCACTTCCAAACTTTCAACTAAGTTTAAATCCACTAAAAATAGCAATCTGTCAACTTATAACTATAAACCCTTTAAGAATCTCACTCAAAGAAGAAAAAGAAGGAGTTCAACCACTTTTCTACCCTAAGTATGGTTAATCCTAGAAAACCCAATAGTGTTTGAAATGAAAATAAGAGAAATTTCAAGAACTCAACAATTTAAATTACAAAATGAAACACTAGAGGAATAGATTCTTTCAAATTTAGCTCAATTTGAATAGATGAAGTAAAGAATTGAAGCACAGATGAATTGGGTAGTGTTTGCCTCTTGGAAGTTTGGGTTTCAAATTAAGAAAAAGTGTGAAATGAGTATTTATATTAGGTGATCATAGCACATAATGAAATGACTATTATTTGAAAAATTAAGGCTGCAAACAGAATTGCAATCATGATTGCAAATTCAAATTTTGAATTTCCAATTAGAATCATAAAATCCAGCTTTGAAAGCTTTGATTTGAATTGCAGAAAAATAATGTAAATATTGATTCCAATCACCTTAAATTACAAAGTTTCTACTAGTCCTAAAATGCTTGCGATCAGAATCGCAAAAGTTAGGGTAAAACTCTAATTCAAATCACTAGGCATACTACACTTGTCATGTTCTCACGATTATGATCGTGAATACAGTGCAAATGGCTCGATTCTAATTGTAGGCCTAGAGATTGAAAAATAAATTTTGAAAATTCATTTTAAAATCATTTCAAACTTTGTAATTCAATCTGAAAACATAATTCTAAGCTAAAGGGATAGGATGAATCATATAAAATTATATTGGAATATTTTTGGCAAAAATTTTCAAAAGCCTTTTTAACCAAAACCATGAGACAAACATTCTAAAAAGTAGTGTCAAAATTTAAGTTAAATTCTAATAAACCTAAATCTTTACAATTTTGACTAAACGAGACTTAAATTAAGTTTTCAATAAGAAATCCAAGGTTATCCAATATTTATCATATGAAATTAAATCAAATAAGTTTAATCAAAATTATTTTTTGTCATCAAAATATAAATTTACTTAATTTTTTTAAAAAAATAAGGGTTAAGATTAACATAAATTGATAAAAAAAAAAAAAATTGCAAGTGGACAGTCACATGGAGTTTGCTGACCCTTTTTAAAAGTTTTGCTTAGAGTTGTGGAAGTGAAGCCTAATCTGCCAAGAAAAATGAAGTTAAAATCATACATTTGTTGACCCATTTTATGGTTCAATCTGACACACCCCTTCTTTAGTTATTAGGCGAGTACTGATGTATGAACTTGCCACACAGAGTAAATAATTTTTTATTAATTTTTAATTGATTTTAATTATAATATTAAATTAATTATTATTTTAATATTGATAAATAATTGTGTAGATTAGTTGATTGATTTTTAAAAAGTTAATATTAAAAAATAAAAAATTCAATATTTTTAATTAATTAATTTATCTTTAATGTATAAAAAGACGACATTATTTATAATCAATTCATTTTTTTTTTCAAAAAAATTCTTCTTCTTCTTTTTTTAATTTTTTCTTGGTTGCTCATGTTCTTTTCCCTCTTCTCCTTCTGCACTCCACGTTCTTCATCGCAGCAAGTTTTTGCGGTAATCATCGATTTCCTAGTTAAATATGAGGATTGAAGCACTGCTGTTTTGGATTTATGCCTTTCGACCTTATTATATGTTTCTGGTGCCTTTCTCTAATATTCATACATTTGCTTAGTTATTCATACAAATGTTTGATTGCTACCTTTTTATAGGGAAAATCATTATAATTATTTATTTTTAATAAAAATTTAATAAATAATAAATATTTATTTATTAAAAAATACAATATATTATAATTATTTATTTTTTAAAAAATAATAAATAATAAATTATAATGATATATATTTTAAAAGAATATTTAATCTAATAAATAACATATTATAATATGAAATATTATTAAGATAAAAAATATTTAAATAAATAATAAAATATTTATCTGTCTCTTTATACACCATTTTATATATAAATAAATAATTTTATCAAATATTTTTTTTACAAGGATTAATACAATTAATGTAATCGCTCATTCCTAAAGAGGATCGTAGTGTTCACCCATTCTCTTACGTCGGAAAAGAACATGCTGAGAGCACTGACCATGTTGAATTATAGTAAGAGGATTTCAAAACTGATAAGAATTTGGAATAACTAATTTCAAAACTATTAATTAAATATCACGTACAAAACTTTTTAAGTAAAGATATAGAAAACTTAATAAGTTCTTAAAATAGACATGATTTGCTATAGAGAAAAAAAAAATTGAATAGGTTTGTACCAAATCAGATAAAAAAACTAGAATTGTCCAAGTGAATTCAAATTGTTGCTTAAAATGGCATGATTGATTGTAATAAGAGAGCAAGTATGCTATTTTTTTGTGTTTTAAAATTTAATTTTAATTAAAAAATAAAAGTATTGAACAATGAGAATGTGGTAAAGAAGGCTTTGATATTATTTTAAGATCAACAAAAATGTTAAATTGTTGGGTGGAGAACAATGAGATGTCTCACCCTACCAAAGCTCAAAGATGAAGATCTTACAAAATCCATTTACGTGAATATATATAAAATTCATATTTATTATTATATTTATCTCATTTTTTTAATTCACAATAAATCACTTACTTGAAAGTTTCTCCTAAACTTAAGTGGCATGACTAATGATTGAAAACTCTACCCCTTCCTCTCTTTTTTTTTTATCACCATGACACCAAAGCATGCATGTTCTCAATGTTAAAAGCAATCTTAACCTTCGTCAACATTTTTAATGATATGGTAGTATTTAATATTATTTTAAAATTTTTTCTTTTTTAGTGTCTTAAATAAAAATTTACAGTACTGTGCATAAATATTAAATTGTTTATTATTCTTGTTATAAAAAAAATAATGAGGTTCAATATCATCTTTTAACAAATTGAATGCATAGCCATTTTTTGTCTAATATAAATAAGGTAAATTTATCCATGCTAGCTTTTAAAATGTGGTATGGATAATTTTTTTATAGGTGGTTCATTTTCAACCATGGACAGGAAAAAGCCACTTATCAAAATTTTTATTGTTCATTTATCTGGCTACGCATGCAAAGTAGGTATGGAAATCTTGGCCAATAAATAAGCTACCTTTAATCCTCGAAAATGCATGTCCACAAAGAGCATTTATTTCTATAAGTAATTTAATGTTTTTATTCTTAATATATATATTAATTTTTTTAACTTTATTATTTAATATTTTAATTTGAAGTAATTACATTATACCGTTAATCAATCTATTAAATTAGTAATGAAAAAAGTGATATAATTTAAAAAACTTTATCACCTTAATGTTAAGTGATGATTTGAAAAAAAATATATAAATTTAAAAAATAAATAAAACGTATTAATATAAAAAAGAAAAGATAATAGTATTTTGTTTGGACCAATCAAAAGTTGAAAAAGTATTAATAAAATAATATTATTTTTTCTCTTGACAATTCAAAACAATCTAGGCTCCTTTTTTCATCGATTTTATGTTCATTTTGAGGAAAAAAATACTTAAATTTGAAAAGTTACATATAAAGTCTTGTTGAAATTTAAAAAACGCTCAACCAATCAAATGAAAACCTAATACTTATTCTCATGTCAAATGTTAATTCTTATTTTGATTTTAAATATATTTATTATTTTATGATTTCCAATATGATTTGTGTTTTTAGAACAAAAAAATATGATTACTATAAAAAAAGAATGTCTCTTGATTTTATTTATATTAAGAAATTTTTTAATCCATGTTCAAGTGTTCAATTTAATGGCCAAAAAGTCTAGGGAGTATGAAGCTTGTTGAGTTCAGAATTTTTTTTTTTTTTACATGATGTAGAAATCATTTTATTTAAATCAAAGTTTTCTTTTAAATAAAATTCATTTATCTTTCATGTTATCTTTTGATTTCTATATGACAATTTCATTAAGATATGTTAATTCCAAGATTGATTTAATAAATTGAATAACTTTGTGATGTAATTGATTTAAATTAAAATATTGGATAATAAAATTAAGAAAAATAATTTTAAAAAATAAAATTAAAAAGTGAGTATTTTAAGGATAAAATTTTTAAATTACTCTACTTATTATCACATCATTACGAAAGTAGCTCCAACCTAGCATTCTTTGTCTCCTTTTGTTCCCATGCATCACCCACCAAAGCCTCATCAACATGTAAAGCACCAAAGTCATTGTTTAACAACTTGAATTAGCCCTCCCCCAAATCTTAGTTCCCAACGCACAAAACTGAAGACATAACATAGAGAGATGCACTCTTCCTTGTCAAGGACTAGGTCATATTATGTGCTCTTGCACCTTCATCTTCCTTATTAGTCAACCTAAACTTAAACAATAGCACATTTTATTAAAGAACTTTTTTTTTGTAATTTTTAATGTTTTGTAAAAGATTCAAGATAATAATTATATTTTTATCTTAATTTGTTTTCTTCAACATGTAATGCTTATGACTAGTACGCAACGCACAGTAATACAAAGAAAAGTACTCTAGTAGTACACAAGAATTGTGTTGCTCTCATCTTCATTTATTTAAAAAATTTTCTTGCATCTCCAAGCATGAAACAACTTAAATAAAAGAATCAAATGAATTCTAAATAAATAAAATTGAAGTAACGTTGTTATGGGACAAATGTATTGTATTTGGAAGGAATAATGACAAATACAAATACAAAAATAAAAATAAAAATTGTTCACTTATTTCACATGATTGTTTTTAATTATTAGGGATTATTTGATTCATAGATTTCTTTTTTTACTTTAAATATTTTAAGAAAACTTATTATTCTTAGGTTAGGTTTACAATTAAGAAAAATTATTAAAAAATGTGTATATTTTCAAAAATAAATTTAACTCAAATTTTACAAATTATTCTTATGAAAAAATGTAGATATTCAATATTTTTATAATGTGAAAATATTTTGATAATATGAAAAAAAATATTTTGTTTATCTTCAATTAATGTCTCACCACTAATTTAGCCTCTCAAACTATCATTATTTATTATTATTGATTATTATTTTCTATTAATTGACCAATTTTCTAATACTAACCAACATTAATTGATGTTGACCAATCAATTTTCTAATATCGTTAATTAGCGAATCTTTTAGGTTATGATTGATCAAATAACTTCCAGCAATCATTGATTTTCTGATGACCCACCAATTTTTGGATGGTGACATATTTTGAAAATTAACAAGATTTCTTAAAATTATAAATTAATTTAAACACAATATTATTACATTTCTAATAGGATGGAAATAGGTCAATTAGATTGATTAATTGACCTAATACGCCGTAGCCTACTTACCTAATAAGTCAGGTCAATGCTGATAAATAAGCATGCCTAACCCCGTGATTGATAGTGGGGAAAATGCAAAGAAAACTTGTTTCCGCGGAAAATGGGCGGGGAAAATAGTAAAATAACGTGATTGGTTGAGGGCGAAAAATAGTGCCCACGGAAAATGAGTGGAAAATCGTACATAGGGCCCGCTACTTTTTTTTTCCGCGCTCGGGTGCACGGAAAATGAGAAGAAAACTGGGAAGGGCCTCCTCTTCTTCCTCGCATCTACAGTCGAAGCTGCTGAGAGGGCTGGTGAGGTCTCTTCATCTCTTTCTCCGCTTGCTGCTCCTTCACGCCGGTGCTGGTCTCTTGTTCCCGATTTGGTGCAGCTCAGCTCGCCGTGTTGTGGTGAGGAGCTCAGATCGAATCCGGTAGCTCTACCTCACCCACCAAGGTGAGGAGCTATAGATCTGAACATTGCTCCGCCTGATGATGTTCCCTCATCGTCTGCGAACTTCGTTTCGGCCTCTTGTGATTGTGCCCTTCTGTATATGCCAGTGCATTGTGTTTCTGTTTATGCCATTTTTTCCCCCTGTTTCTGTTGTGCTGGTGACACTGTGCAGCCCATTTTTCCTGTGTACCAAAATGGGTAGATAACAACACTTTCTCAATTCCTTTCCACTTATGTTCGGCTATTACATGATTCATCTTGTTGAATTTGCAAGAGTGACATTCTGTTTTTTTTTTCCCTCTTACGAGCCTAAAATCAAAATTCAGATTGTTATGGAAATTCAAATTATGAAACCTAGGTATTTCATTTCTAATTTGACCTTGACAATGTTATTATATCTAAGAAGAAATAATAAATTCATAATTGAAGAATAAGTGTGATATTAATAATTCATCTTTTCGATGTTTCTACACGCATGCATATGCTTCATATATGTCTCCATTCATTTATGTTTCTGAAATGCATCCTATTTAACAATTCTACGTCATATTGATGCATTTGAGTCCAGTGCTTCTATAGTTCATAATTGGCTGATTTCTTCCTGCCTTGTTTTCTACATACAGATCAAACCAATTTTTTTATAGGCTTGACTCATAATTTTACTAGAATGGTCCATTTAGTTATATACACAATCCAATTATAATATATACCTATATAATAATATGCATAATATTCAAATTCTAATACATATATTTATATGTATATACTTAATTAGGTCATTGCTTTGTTATTGGCCTTAGAGGTCTTGGCCTATTAATCTATGACCTTATTTGATAATTAACAGATTACATTAACTAATTTGATTAGTTATAATATTAGTTATTTATATAAAAATATTTGGTAAAACCAATAATTACTTGTTTTTAGCTGTTTATATGTAAAAATAAATAAATAAATATGTGACTATATTTTATGATTGGCCAAATTGTAATTTTTATCTTCTAACTTCCACTGAAGTTTCAATAATACCTACTAAATTTTATTTGAATCAATTGTAACACCTATCTTTCAAAATAAACATAATGTTTGACATTTTTTTAAAATCATCCATTTTCTTATCAAAAAAATCCTACGTGACTAGATGGAATGCTGACTAGATGACGAAAGTTGCAAACTATATTAAAATTAGAGTTAAAGTTATTTTATTTTTTAATTTTAAAATTATATATCCTTTTTCATTAAATTAAGACACAATTTTTCTCCTTTTGCTTAGATTCTCAAAACTCATTTTCATGTTGGCTACAAACTTTTTATTGGTATGTGAAAATAGAATGGACTGTGCATTGAATGTGTTGTGTTTGGTGAGTTTTGAATTCAAGAAGTTTATCTCTCAGTTAAATTGGAGACAAGTTTTCATATTTTGCATTTACAGTCATAAAGGGTCATATGCCAAGGACTTTTTAGTCCCATTATTACTACAATTTAGGAATTTTTTTTCCTTTTGAGTAAGGATGATAAAAGACACAAACTATTGCTAACTGATCCGAATATGACAGGTTAGTGGCGATTAAAATTGTCAATGAATTTGGGTGAGAATTTCACTAGTTTATTGGGTTATGGTTTATATTGAGTTGTGGGCTTCTTAATCGTTGCTAAGTGAGCCTAACCAACTAGCTAACAAAATGTTATTATTTCATCCAATTTATCATTTTCGTTATTTGTCCCAACCCTTCACATCAATCTCATTCATTCTTCTTTTGTCTTCCTTTCTGTCTGAAACCCTAGCAAAACTTCTTTATCATTCACCACCTTACTAACCCACCAGATAGCCTTGTTAATAGCTCCATTAGTGGATGAAAGCTGACTGGAAAGACAAATGCAACCACTAGTAAAAGGGATAGTACAGAGGTTCTAGTGAATTGCTAAAAAGGTACGTTTCTAACTTTTCATCTAAGGTACTATGGCAATTCAAAACATGATTTATGGATAATGAAGTCACAATTACTTGGTGCATTTGTAAGTTGAGCCTGTAAGAGTTAGGTCATAACCTAAACAAATGATTAGATCTTCCTCTTTGACTTTATAAGGTCAAAGAAGATGAGTATGGATGGAATGCTTCACAATCTTGTTCTCTTTCTCCATGAAATCGTTTTCTGAATCCTTAGGTATGTAGATATTGTTATATATAATAGACTAGAGCATATGTTGCTTGCACTCAAATTCCTTTTTTTTTTCACAAATTATCATTAATTATATTCTTAAGTTTTGACAAAGTTTAATTTAATCTAATTTCATCTATTAAGTTTTTCTTTTTTATCATCTTCCTACATGTAATATGAATTGTGGGAATAGGACCTAAGGCAGCAATTTGCATGCAAAATTGTAGATGCCAACTTGGTAGATTCCTTTTATGGTTAGACTTTATTTATCAGAGAACCTAAAGTACTATTATTTGATCTCTTATTGCTTGAACAAGCAAATTTAAGCTTATTTTTAGTTTGCGAATATGTACTCCATTGGCTTTTGACTTTCTCATGGTTTCCAATTGTTGTAATTGTAGTTGTGGTTACATTACAAGTAGTAAAATTTAGACAAATATGTTAATATGTGAACATCGTGAAGCAAAATTGTAATAGCGGAGTCTAATACAACAACAATATTATGCACAATATTGTCACTATATACTGCAATTTAGAATCATAGACTTTACTCATATGCTCTCATGTATTTACGCTTTTGCAACTCATATTATTGATTGACTTAGCTTGATATAATTAAAAATTAAAGAAATTGTTCTAAGATTTGACTAATTTTAGTTTGACTTTGCTCTCACATTTTCCCGTCTATTTTTTATAATTAATTTGTTACAACTTATAGCCATGTATCAGTATGATGTGGTTATATTTTTCTTTAGTGGTTAGCATCCCTAGATTTTCATTAAAAAACAATCACTTTTACTTCAATTTTGATACATAAGCACATGTGTGGAGTGTTATAAGAGGGTGTGAAATGCTACTAAAAATCTTCTTTTTATATGTCTTATGATACAATGAAGAGTGTAGCATGTCCTCTTTGCATAAATTTTTGTCCATGTTTCTTGTCAAATTTCTTGTGTATTATACTTTAGCATAAGGCATGTATTATACACCCACTTTAGTATGCAGAATATCTGAAGTTTGAACATTAGAGCAATGTTTAATTTAGATTTAAGTAGTGTGTAATAGGATTATGGGATTATATTTATATTTTCTAAATAGTGGAATTTCAATTTATCATTATTTCAATTCAATCACTATAATTATGTTATTTTGTAAGTTGAGTTCAACTTCAAGTTCCGAATGTTTTAGTTCAATTCTTGAATTTTGCAATTGTTGATTATTGGATTTTAATTCTATAATTTCAATTTTAGACTTTCCTTATTTGAATTTTGCTAAGTTTCTAATATTTGAAATGTGCCATGTCACTTGACATGGAAAAGCCAAGTGAGCCCTCAACTGGTAGAGCAGTAACTATTGCTGATGATGTAGCAGCTGGACCTAGTGTAATAAGTGACAAATAGCTTACCACAAAGAGGAAGAAAGAGACACCAAAGACAAAAAGAAAGCCTTTGGCCAACAAACAAGCTAGAATTTCAACAAGAAAGAGAAATATTACTTGAGACCACTTCAAGAGAGTGCTTGATAAGGAGGTAAGTGAACCTACTACTGAATACATACATTGTGGAATTAGATTTCTGTATGGTAGTAAGGAATATGACACTTCTAACGTATTAGAGCATATCCCCTAGTGTCAAAAATATCCATTTACTCTGAAGAATGACCTTAAACAACAATTCCTTGATTTTGAAAAGAAATCTAGTGGGGCAACATTAGTAGGTTCAATCTCTTACTTGTATGACTTAGAAGCATATAGAAAAGCCATCTCTGTGTTTGTCATGTATGATGAATAATCTTTTATAATAGTTAAAGGTTATGGACTTAAATAAATGCACAAAAGGTTGCAACCACAATTGCATGTGCCATCTAGACATACCATAAGAAGAGATTGCATGAAGATGTACTTAGAAAAGAAAGTGACATTAATAGCCTTGTTGAAATTTGGTTGTGTTATGGCATCTATAACTATTGATTGCTAGACTAAGGTGTAGAAGCTTAATTATATGGCTTTGACAATTCATATCATAGATAATAATTGGAAGTTGTGAAGAAAGGATAATTAATTTTTACCTTGTACCAAACCATAAGGGGAAATCATAGGAAAGCATGTAGAAAATTACTTAAACAAGTGGGTATAAAGAAGTTGTTCAATGTAACTATGCATAATGCTAGCTTTAATGATGGGACCATAGCATATTTGAAGAAAAAAATGAACAATTGGAGAGGGTTGGTTTTGGATGGTAAGATGTTGCACATGAGGTGTTGTGCCCACATCTTAAACCTAGTGGTAAGTGAAGGTTTAAAAGAACTCCATACCTCAATTTTAGTAATTAGGAATCTAGTAAGGTGTGTGAGGTCTTCTTCTTATAGGTTAGCTAAGTTCAAACAATTCGTTGAGAAAGAACATGTCACTCATAAATCATTTGTGTGTCTTGATGTGCCCATAAGGTGGAACTCCACCTTTAAGATGCTAAGGGCAACAAAAAAGTACTAAAAAACATTTGAGAGGTTGCAAAGGAATGACATTAATTACTCTATTTATTTCATGAAGGATTCCAAAAGAATAGAGTCACACACCACCACTAATTGGAATAATGCATGGGCTTTCATAAATTTTCTTAAAACTTTCTATGATATCACTTTATCATTTTCGGGCTCATTGTATGTCACTTCATATTTGCATATACTTATTTATCTTTAATGCAAAGTGAAATTAGGAAATGAAGTGATAGTGAGATGTATGACTCAGTTTTGCATGTGATGGCACTAGACATGAAACAAAGTATAAGAAGTATTAGGGAAAGATTGAGAACATGAATCCTCTTTTATTTAGTGCAAATGTTCTATACCTTAGATACAAATTAGCTTATGTTATATGGTCATTTGAAGAAATTTATGGGAATGATGTGGCACAAGCAATGGGTAAAAAAGTTAAACATGATTAGGTGAGGATTTATGAGTGGTACTCAAATGGATATGGCTAATCTAATGCATCTAAACAGGTAAGGTAGAACTTGATGATTCACATCCTACTCCATCTATTGTTGAAAGCCATGCCCACAAGGCTAGGTGTGTTGCCTTTAAGTCCCACTTGAAAAAGAAAGACACCATTGAGGCAAAGAATGAGGTGGAAAGGTTTTTAAACGAAGTTTATGTGGATGAAGATCAAAACTTCAATATTTTGGCTTGGTGGAAGGTTAATGCCTTAAGATCCAATTTCCTCTCAAAAATAGCTAGAGATAAGTTAGTTGTCCCAATGTCAATAGTGGCTTTTGAATTAATTTTTTGCACCAGAGGAAGAGTATTAAGTCAATTTAGAAGTTTTCTTACCCCAAAAATGACCGAGGCCCTTATTTGCACTCAAAATTTGTTGAGGCCCTCAAAGTTTGACTTCCATGACATTGAATATGATGTTGAACTTGACAAATGTAAAGAAATAGAGCAGGGTATAAATCTATCCATTTGCTACATTTTCTTAGTTTTTTTTTTAAATTTGTTTATCTTATTTTATGCTTTTTGATTCCTTTATTAATTACATCTAAATTTGTTCTATACTTTGCTAGAATTTTTGGTATTTAGTCTAGGAAATTCATCCATAATAGCTAGTGTTAGAGGTGGAAGGGCAAGTGGTAAAAGGGAAGTAACAACAACATCACAGTCACAACTTATGGTTGTTGATTGAAGAAAATTAACTGCCTTGAAAAATCGGTGTCTAGTTTTTTGTTTAATGCTTAGCTAGTTAGTAATTGCTTTGCCTTTGCTAGACTAGACATCAAATTGACTTTGGGAACTAAGAAATACATATTTTGCTATATGATGGAACACACCACGGGTTAGCAAGATATTTTTGAAACTACTGACCATTGAATAACATTTTTTGGTACAAAATTCACTTGCATAGCTTTTGGTTTTGGCCTTTTGGTTTACTTAGGTTGGTGGACTAGTGGTACATCACAACCAATATAGTATAAACACAAGTGTATACAACAGTAAGAACACACATAACATGGAGTTTCAGGTTTAAATATTTTTTTATAGTTATTTCTTCAATTCATATTTTTTTATAAATGACTTATGCAATTGTTACTTGTAATTGTTAGTTAAACACTTAGACTACATGGTACATCACTACAACCTTTGTTGAAACTTAAAAGTTTAGGCTTCAAATTTCTCTTATGTCAATGACTCAATCCTATTTGGATGATTATGCAGTTTGTTTTTAAGTTTTAAGTTGCAAAATGTGAACGTTTATTGCTTAATGTGAGATTTTTTTTCATCATTTAGGGAAATGTAGGGTGTCAAAATGTGTTTTTATTGGGTTTTATTATTCTAGATTTTTAATGGTGGAAATGGCCTAAACTAGGCCATTCTTTGGAATATTAAACTTTTTTTTAGGTTCAATTAGGTCTTATTTCACAAAAAAAAAATGAAAATTGTAAATCAAAATCTATCAGTCTTAACCAATTGAGCATCATCTAATGTGGTTAAGCTCAGTTTGAATGGGATGGCTTGGTCGATTATAAGCTACGATGCACTGACACTTTATATAGCAATTGTGTCCACGTATCAGTGTCGTTTCTGACACCAACACGAAACGTGTCAGGGCCGTATCCTTAATTTCAAAGAGTTCAGACACCCGTTTCCTATTTCGACATGCGTGTCAAGCTCAATTTTGGGGCCGTGTCCGTAATTTCAAAAAGTTCGGACACGCATTCCTTATTTCAACACACGTGTCAAGCTCGATTTCTAGCTTATTATTTGTTATGCCCTGTTATTTAATATTATGAGTA
>JANHAO010002895.1:0-27492 GCA_026873985.1 Saraca asoca | reverse complement strand
ATTCTTTATTCTCTACTACTCCCGTTTTAATCTGTCTGGATAGTTGAATTGCAAATATTTTGGTAATTAAAAAGAAGCAAAACTTCCCTGAGGAATCGACCCGTACTCACTGGTTCTTTGTTACAACTACACCGTGCGCTTGCGGTAATTTTAAAACGTGCAACAAGTTTGCAACACATCAATTGCTTAAGTGAAGAATATGCAAATAGGGTTAAGGAGTTTTTCAGATTTGCTATTGATCAATGTGCTGTAAATAGTAATGTGTTGATTAGGTGTCATTATGTGAGATATTGTTGTGTTAAAAAAAATGAAAGTCGATGAAGTAAAAGATCATTTATTTATTCATGGCACTGATAAAAGGGTATATATGATGGATATGGCATGGTAAAAGTGAATTGTCTAGTATGCCTAGTAGTTATCAAGACAAGGGATGGTACTAAAATGATGAAATTGATATGGGTTTGGATGATTGATTGGAAGATATGGTGCATGATGATGTTGAAGATAATTTTATTAAGCGGCCACATATCCTTAAAAGCTTGTTAAGTGATGTAGAAAAGCCTTTGTATCTAGGTTGTATTAAATTTAAACAATTATCTGTTGTGTTAAGATTGTTTAACTTGAAAGCAGGGAATGGGTGTAGTGACAAGAGTTTTATGGCCTTACTTGAAGTGTTGAAAGATATGCCTCTAGAAGGTAATAAACTTTTGGATCATACTTATGAGGGCAAAAAAATGTTGTGTCTGATGGGTGTAGAGTATAAGAAGATACATGCTTTCCATAACGATTATATATTGTACCAAAAGGCATACAAAAGTTTACATGAGTGTCCAAAATGTGGGGCATCACGTTACAAAGTGAAAAAGAATGATGTTGTGAAAAATAAAGGGATGTGGCTAAAGTGTTACGGTATCTTCTAATAATACCAAGATTTCTAATGACAAGTTTCAACATCCAGTTGATTCTCCTCAATGGAAAACACTTTATTCATTGTTCCCTAAATTTGGTAGTGAAGTAAGAAACCTTAGGCTTAGACTTTGTATAGATGGAATGAACCCTTATGGTAACCTAAGCGGCAAATATAGCATATGGCCCTTTTTATTGGTGATTTACAATCCACCTCCTTGGTTATGTATGAAGCGCAAGTATATAATGTTGTCATTTATGATTTTGGTCCCAAGCAACTAGGAAATGAAATAGATTTCTTTTTGACACCACTTATTGAAGACTTGAAGATGATGTAGGATGAAGGTGTGATGGTGTTTGACATATATTATCAAGAGTCTTTTTAGTTGCATGCCTTGTTCTTTTGTATAATAAATGACTTCATAGCTTACAGAAAGTTGTTTGGATATAGTGTCACATGACATAAAGCATGCCCTATTTGTGAGAATGATTCATCTTCTTGTCAACTTAGGCATGGAAAAAAGATAGTGTATCTCAGTCACTAGAGATTTCTTCCTTAGTCCCACCACTATTGTAGGCAAAGAAAGGCTTTCAATGAGTCATTAGATGTGGTTAAAGCTCCAATGCCATTAAATAGGGTCCACATTTATGAATGGGTGAAAACTATTGATATCATTTTTGGCATACCCTATACACTTGCTAGTGATAAGACTTCATGGAAAGAAAAGTCTATATTCTTTGATCTTTCATATTGGTAAATCTCATTTATTAGACATAATCTTGATGTAATGCAAATGGAGAAAAATATCTATGATTATCTCATTGGAACACTTTTGAACATATAGGGTAAGACCAAGGATGGAGTCAAAGCCAAACTAGACTTGGTTGAAACGACAATACGAAAGGAATTAACACTGGAAAAGAAGGGTCAATGTACATTTTTGCCTCTAGCTTGTCATACTATATTTAGAAAGGACAAAACAAGCTTTTTTAAGTGTCTACATGGTATTAGGGTGTTGCAAGGATATTATTCAAATATTAGAAGCTTATTTTAATGAAAGATTTGAAACTAGTCAGTTTAAAGTCACATGATTGTCATGCTTTGATGCAACAATTGATACTTGTGACTATTTGATTGGCATTGCCTAAACATGTGAGACACGCTATTACTAGACTTTATTTTTTGTTTAATGCAATATGTAACAAAGTTACTAACCTTGAGAAATTGGATGACTTATAAAGGAAAGTTGTCATTATATTGTGTTAACTTGATATGTATTTTCCATCTTCCTTTTTTGACATCACGATGCATCTGGTTGTTCATTTGGTGAGAGAGTTAAAACTCTATGGACCGGTTTATTTGAGGCAAATGAAATAGTTTGAGAAATATATGAAAATCCTAAAAGGGTATGTAAGGATCAACATTGGCTTGAAAGATGTATTATTAAAGGCCACATAGTTAAAGAGGTTGTTGATTTCTGTAGTGAATACTTATCAAATGTAGAAGTTAAGTCTTGTCATGAGGGAAAATTATATGTAAGGGTATCGTATCGGTTGTGAAATGTGATTACAAGCATAACTTTACATCCTGCATAATAGTGAAGAAGTGGAGCCTTACTTGGACAAACATAGGACCCTTACAAGAGAGTATAATCATGGAAAAAATGAATAGTAGGTAAAAGCTAAACATAACCAATCTTTCATCACTTAGTTTTAGAATCAAGTTCATTTTCAATTGGCACAAACACCAAATGATGTTTCTAAAACTAGAAGACGGTTAACCCATGGGCCTCGCATGGAGGTCTTATCTTATCGTGGATATGACCTCAATAGGCATTCTTTCTATAGAAATAGATAGGATGACATGAGCACTATGCAAAATAGTGGGGTTACTTTAGTGGCTCAATCAATGCATGTTTTTAGTTCCAAAGATAAAAACTCTATATATGTGAAAATGTCATATTATGGGGTCACTGAAGACATATGGGAGTTTAACTACATCAAATTTAGGATGCTTGTGTTTTGATGAAAATGGGTTGAGAATAACAATGGCATTCAAGTCAATGAGTTGAGGCTTATATTGGTGGCTCAGTCAATGCATGTTTTTAGTTCCAAAGATAAAATCTCTATATATGTGAAAATGTCATATTACGGGGTCATTGAAGACATATGGGAGCTTAACTACATCAAATTCAGGATGCCTATGTTTTGATGTAAGTGAGTTGAGAATAACAATGGCATTTGAGTTGATGAGTTAGGGTTCATGTTGGTGTATCTTACTAGGGAGGGTCATAAGGGGGAATTGTTCATAACGGCATCCCAAGCAAAACATGTTTTTTATATCACAAACCCAACTAATAAGAAGTGAATTGAAATTCATCAAAGGAAAAGACATATTGCTGGTGATGAGGATGAAGAAGAGATAAATAATGATATTGAGGATACCCCTCCTTTCTCTTCAGGACTACCTCTAATGAATGATAAACCCAACTCGGAGGAGTTCTACATTCGAGATGATCATGTTGAAAGGATATAGGTTGAAGATCCTCTCAGAGAAAAAAAAATAGGAGAAATTGAAGGTAATTGATTGTGTTTATTGTATATGTAGGCAACTATATAATTTTTAATTTGGATGCTTATACTTGATATATTATGTGATTATTGAATATGTAGGCAACTAACTATATAATTTTTAGTTTAGATGCTTATACTTGATTATGTTTATATTAAAATTAAGATGACTTGATAATAAAATTATTTGATTTTAGTAGAGTAGAAACTATCTCAGGAAGGAATTCAATCATCTGGTAATAATATACAGTCTATATAGCCTTCTGAATGGTTTGCTCTTAGTTATGAATGTTACAACTAGTTTCATATAAATTTAATTTAGTTGCTTATATGAAATACATATATCATTTTGTTAATTTCATAAAAAATAAAATTTTATCATTCAGGTAAATTAACTCTTGTGAATTATATATACAAAAATGCAAGTTAGAATTATATAGATGGACACAACAACACTTGAAGGATTTTTTACCTAAAGCTCTCACCAAAATCAGAAATTGCATTACACAAGAAGACTTAACTAAAAGAGAAATACAATTGAGTGAATTTACTCATAAAGTAAATAAATGATTATTATGTATAGACTTGTTATTAATTTCGAATGTTTTGACTTTAATTTAGTTTTGTAATGGCTTGAATTTTTTGTTGATCTAATAAAATATTTGAAGTTGTTGAAATTGAAATTGTGTTAGGTGTTGCAAATTTTGGTTTGATGGTTGTTTCAACAAAAATATAAATAGCAACAGGTTTTTGTATAAATATAGCTAGCTAGTAGCATGTTTCTATGAAAAAAATGTAGCTAGCTAGCTAGCAGTATGTTTCTATAAAAAAAATGTAGCCAGTAGCAGTTTTTTTTTAAGGGATAATAAGTCAGTTTTTATATAAAATTGACATCTTTTTTTCATAAACAATGTTAGTTTTTATAAATGACAGATATCTTAAGTGGTTTTTAATGGTCAAGAAAAGACTTTGATTATTATGTAAAATTGATGTCTTTAATGGTTTATAAAAGACATCAGTTTGTGATAAAAATTGACATTTTTAGTGGAAAAGAATACATTGATTATTATAAAAAATCAATGTGTAAAGATTTTTTTCCAAATAGAAAGTTAGAAATTGACATCGTTTCTTGTTTTGCATGTCAGTTAAAAAATAGACATGGATTATTCAAACTTACCATGTCGCTCAGCTAGACGTTGGTCACCAAACAGACATGGCATGTGTAAAATAACCAATATGTAAGTGTATTTTTGTAACAGTATCACCTTACAATTTAGTTCATTAGTGTTGTTTTTCACTTGGGATCTCTAGTTGGATGCTCTTGGAAATGACTTAACAAAAAATTCCAAATCTAACCAACTTCAATATCTTTATTTTTTTTAACTCAATAAAATGATCCCAAAGTTCATTCTCTTATTAAGAAGCTAGATTAGCTTAGTTTAATCGATGGTAGAAAGATTAGATTTCATATGTGTTAGAACCTAGGGTTTGAGTTAGGGGTTTTGATAAAGAAATAGATATTAGTTAATTAGTGTTTCCATGAGTTAATCCTTTGTATATTTGTCACCTTTATGTTTTTAGATTCCTTGAAAGCTCCTCCTACAAGTTCCTCTTGATCATAAGACATGATGAAGATTGGATCCATTGCATTGGCAAGTGTTTTGTGAGTAGATGATATGTAGTACAACATATTTTTATGCTTTTTAAATTGTCCTCATGTTTTAATTCTTATTTGCATTATTTTAACTACTCCTTTTCCTTTCATTTTACTACATATACCATTTTACTATGTTTTATCTTCCCCAAATTTGAATTTATTATTAAATTATGACTTTAACTTACTTCCCTATTAATATTAGAGCTCTAAGTACTCAGTGGAAAAGTGATGTCACAACCTACTTCCTTACATTTATGACTAGTGTGGGTATCGTTTAACCTCTTATGTCTACCAGCCTTACTACATTCCATCACACATTCTTTTGTAGTTTAATCTTGACCTTTCCATGTTTATTAGGTTTCACTTGATTTAATTTAGGCCTTAGATTCTTTTGCTTTTATAAATGTGGTTACATTAAAATTATTTACTATATTACTTAGCAACCACTAGCATACATAAATTAACTAATATTAATAAACATAGTAGGGGTGGGTAAAAATCAAGCTAGGCTGGATTTGGGTTAGGTTTATATTAATATGTGGGTTTTCTTGCTTAGTTTAAGCTCAGTCCAACACAAATTTTTATGATAGTTTCTATATCCAAGTTCGACACTTTTCACAAAAGTAATGCCTAAAGCCAACTTTTTTTTGGTCCAGTTTTAATATTTTAATGTATAATATAATTAAAATTTATAAACATATATGATATATTTATGTTTAATGTATTATAAAAAGAAAAAATGGGTAGCATAACCATTATATACATACATTAATCCTTAATAATCATAAGTTGTGTCACATAATGTATAAAAAATATATAATATAAACAAAATAAAAAAATATTTAATATATAAACATAAAATAGGGTTGGGCCAAGCCTATTTTAAAAATACAAGTCCAAGCATGCCACATTTATAAAACAAGGCATAAAATTTTGTCCAAGCTCGATCTTTAGGCCTAATTTCTCAATCTTGTCCTATTTCTTAAGGCTAGGTCTAGGCCAAAAATTGGACTGAGCCACATTTGCCCACTCCTAAAACATAGGCATTTCACTTATACATGCATTGATAAGCCATTTAAGTTCTAATATCATTTCATACCACAAACACCTAGATACATAGAGTATTAGAAATATCCATGTCATGGATTTCTATTGCCTTAAAACATCGTCTAAAACTAATGACTTTTAGGGCAATTATTAGACACAGGATTTGTATGAGTTTTTGGAAGAGATTGAGAAAATTTTGGAAGTAATAGGATGCCCTCTATGCAATACATTAAGTTTATTAGACTTGTGCTGGAAGGGATGACATTACACTAGCACAAGGCCTAGTGTGACAATCAAAGGCCAAGCATCTTCCTTGAAGACTGGGATGACTATCAAGAGGCATTTTTGAAGTGGTTTTTACCTAAGAGTATAAAGGATTCAAGAGTTCAAGAATTCTTGGATTTGAAAATATTTCCAGGGATGATAGTGATTGATTACATTTCTCACTTTAATAAATTATCTCATTACATGTGCGAGCTTGATCCAAAACACTAGGTTGAGAATAGACCATTACGTTTGAGGTTTGCCAAACTGTACTTCATAGCCATCATCATTGATGACCATACTATGATGGCAGATGCCATATGCATGGCCTTGGGTGTAGAGTTATAGAGGAAAAAATAGAAGGTGTTTGAAACACAATTAGGAGATAGAAAGTGAACAAGAAACAAGTTTGAGAGAAATAATGATCCCTAACAGATAGGAGGGAATAGCAAGAACCCAGTGGGAGGAAACTATAGCTGAGATAGTGAGAATTCTAAGTCAGTGGGATCTAAATCACAGGGAGCTAGACACGATGAAGACAAGAAATCATAAATGTTTGCTACCTCTTAGGTAGAAGCCTCAATGAGAAACTATTCACTATGTACCACGTGTGGGAGATTTCACTTAGGAGCCTGCATGTAGGGTACTGGAGCATGTTTTAACTATGGTCAATTAGGCCACAAGGCAAATACGTGTCCAATATTGAATGTGGAAGGAACAGCTCAGAAGACTGTCGTATTTGTAAGATCAACACTACCTCCAGTAAATAGTAGTGGGAGAGGATAAAAATTAGAAGGCAGAGGACAAATTTCTAGGGATGAGGAACTGCCAAAGTCTTCTCCTTATCTAAACAAGATGCTTATGCATCCAATTTGATAGTAGCAATTATGGTAACCATTAACTCCCACCTTACTAAAAAATTGTTTAATTTTAGTGATACATACTCTTTTATTACTAGTTTATCCATTTGTGCATGTGCATATGAATACTATACCTGTATGTGAAAATTTACATTTAGCAACTTTGATGGAAGATTTCTACAGGCAACTCAGGTAGCTAAGGGATGCAAGATAGATATTTTGGAACAAACCATAGAGACATATTTGGTTATCTTACTAATGACAAATTTTGATTTAATTCTAGGAATGGATTGGTTAGCAACCCATTATGTTCTCTTTCCTAGAAAAGCCTGCTTTCATTTTCCAAAAGGATTAGAGCGATGTAAAGGTCAATTTAATCTTCAACTTATAACCAAAAAGGTAGAACCACTAAAATGCTTTAGTGATCAACTTTTGAAAACTAATCATTTACCATAACTATTAGCTAAGTATAGATTAGAAAACTTCTTGACAATCAAGGGAAACACCTTCCCTAAGTTGGACAAAATGTTTTATACAAATCTTGCTGATGCTAATGGTAAACTATCATGTTATGTAACGCATAAACATATAGTTATTGATACAGAATTTTTAGCAAATGAATTTGGCATAGATGCATTGTAACTAAAGATTATTGCAGCACCATTTCCTGATTACAATAGGGAATTAGCCATTAGGATGGTCTTTCCTTGTTCCACCCCAAAGGATAAAAGTGGAAAATTACTCATTATTGGTATATCGCCTAAAGATAAGATATTGCATCATGCTTTGTGAAAAGTGATTATGCCAAGGATCACAAATTTCACTTAGATTGTGGAGGATGAATTCTTTTTGATATGGGTTATTAAAAATTAACTTGATTTTAATATGCCCTACTTTATCTTTAAATATCTAGCTGATTATTTAAAAAGGATAGATATTAGATACTTCCCCTATGGCATGATCCTTATTCCCATCTTTGCCAAATTCAAAATAAAATTTTCTAATGAAATTCAAGTTTTACAAATAAATCCAAGTACTATGATTAGCACATCACATACTAAAGGAAAATAGACAAAGAAAAGGTCCAAAATTCCTCAAGCAACTGGAGAAGCCACAAGCTTAGGAGTGACTGGGTTATCTAGTGAAGCAGAAGGAAGAATAATTGAGGTGGTAGAAAGAATACATAAATACATGAATGACTGAATGGATTAACAGATAGACAAACATGAAAACTGGATTAAGTTAATAGATGATAGACTAGGTGCTGTGGAACTTGACAACAGAAGACATGTCACTCAAGTAAATGAGAGACTTAGTTCCATTGAGACTCAATTACAAGAGAGTACATAGGGAATGCAGGAACAAGATGAAGAAGCTGAGCTACAAAGGATGGATGATTAAGACCCTTCACTTTCTGAGTAGTCTATGTATTGATTGTTTGTTTATTATATCCCTTAGTCCCTTATCCCCTGATTCATTATTTTCTATATTTTGATATTTTGATGCTAATCATGTATTGTAATATTTTGAAATATTATTTTATAATGAATGATGATATTACTAATTATGGGTGATGTATCAGTATATTTGGACTTTGGTTATTAAACTCTGTATTGATTATGGTATTATATTTGAGTTACTCTACACTTTTTGGTACAATATTTTTTATAGATGCATTATTGCTTTTTAATGTGCCAAAAGGGAGAGAAATAAGATTTTAGATAAGATTTCAAAAGGAGAAGTAATGATTTTAGATAAGAAGAAGGGAGAATAATTAGATTTTAGATAAGATCTCAAAAAGGGAGAATAAAATTTTTAGATGAGATATTATCTTCAATTAAAAAGGGGGAGATATAAAAAGTAAAAAGAATATGGTATATATAAGAAAAAGTAAATTCAAAAGGGGGAGATAGAATAAAAACTGAAAATAAAATGAGTTTTTAAAATTTGAAAAACAAAATTTTTTTTGTTAAGCTTTGATCCTAAAATTTAAATGCTTATCTAAAATTGTTTTTCACCATAAAAAATAGGGAGATTGTTAACATTCCTAAATATTGTTAGCAAAGTATGAGATTGATAGCTTTACTAATGTGATTGCTTTATTATCTTAATTTCCTTAGTTTTGATGTTGAAAACAATTTAAATCTAACAATATATTTTAGTGTTTGTTATTTGTTTTGCAAGATCAAAGTGTATGAGATTCAAAAGATACACAAATAGTTTTAGGAATTATTTTATTTTTACTAACTCTTTTATAAGTGAATTTAAATCAATTGTGATTCTAGCAAATTTCTTATAACTGATACATTGAGGTAGAAATAAACCACTTGAAGTGAACTAAAATTAAATATTTTTCAAACAATGTTTTCAAATGATCTTTCACAAAGTGCAAGTTTTATAAAAATCATTTTTCACTATATGAATCGATTCATACTAAAGATCTTGTGAAAATATACTTGAATCGATTTAGTAATCGATTGATGAAGAAAAGTTTTGAAAAATGTTTTTACCAAAGGTTAAGATTTTTACTCAAATCAATTAGGTAATCGATTCAAGACCTAATCATATAATACTCTGATTCAATTCATGCATCAATTCGATTAAGAACTTCTTTATGATATTCATAAGTGAATAGATTCATACATCGGTTCATTAGTTAATAACCATTATGAATCAATTTAAGGATTGAAAGTTAGTTATTTTTTGAAAGTCAGTTACAGCAACTATAAATACCCCTAACCTTATTTCAAACATAATAGTTTTTCATATTTCTACATTTTTTCAAGTGTGAAAAACACAGGGATATTAGAACTTTATCAGATTCATCACTACCTCACTGTATCTAATTAATTTAAAGGATCCTGAATCAGAATTGAAGAGAATTTCACACTAAATATTTAAGATATCCATCTCAAATTTGGTATCGTATTACTTACCCTATTTCTTGGTTTAATTTTGCAATTTCTAAGTTGATAGAAATTGGAGATTCAAAGGAGGACATTGATCTTCCCTTTGCATTTTCTTTGGTTATAAGGTTGATTATAGCTAGTTGAAAGTGTATTGAATTTTTTGAATATCTCTAGGTTATGAGATTGATCATAGTCTATATGAGATAAAAGAATTGTTATATTTAGGTTAGCAAGAACCTAGTTTAATTCTTGTTCAACAAGTTAGCAAGAGCCAGGTGTAATTCTTGTGTATGAACTGGCTATTCAGGAGCCTAGTTAAATTCCTGTTGTTGTTAATAAAAGTGGTCATCCAATTGAGGATTGATTCAGTGGATGTAGACTTTAACTGTAGTTTCAATTAAAGTTAAATCACTTTAAAAATTGTATTGTTCTTTATTGTTCTTTACTGATCTTTATTATTTTGCAATTTAATTTTACTACACAAGTGTATTTCTATTGTAATGCAATTCTATTTAACTACTTTATTGTTGCTAAACAAACTATTTCAACTACACTCTCATATTATCTATTTTTAATTGCTTAATTGATTTTGAAATTTGATATCAAATCAGTAACTCCAATTTAGTTCTTAATTATCCAATTGGCTTCCAAATACAAAAAGTTATTTTCTTAAAGACTTCCACTTTTACAAATCAAATAAGAATCCAATCTATTTCAAGAGAATATACATATTTTGTGTTTGTAAAAAAGGGCAAGATCTCTATTTTTTCAAGACCAACAGAATACTACTTTAGAACATGTGCTATGCACTTTACTCTAAATATATGATCTCACTTCTCATCTTCTCTTTGTATTCAAACGCCAAACTTGACCAAGTGAATTTGTGATTCATTGGAGAGCTAGCACCTCTTAAGCTAAATGGTTGATTTTCTTACTTTACATGTTATGTGAATATTGGTGGAGGCTTTGGATTGAATTGGTTCATGTGTATCATTATTGGTATTAGAGATCAAATCTAAAGGAATTGCCCAAAAATAATCCAAAGGACTTGATCATACCACTTGTTCTTGGAATTAATTGGAGATTAAATTTAGATTTGGAGACCAAGGATTCTGAGAACAACTCTTAAAAAGGTATAATTTAAATTAAAGTTATTTGAATTATACTATGCTTTATGATTTGTAAATAACATGATCTAGGTTTGGGAAAAAGTTTTAAAATTCTCCTACACATATTTGACACTTTTGATTGGCATACGTGATGCTTTGATCTATTTTTCCTAACATTATGGACATTACAAGTTCTTGGTCATGTCTTTTAGGTTAACTAATGCACCAATGACATCCATGGATTTGATGAACTGAGTCTTCAGGCCTTTCTTAGACCAGTTTGTCATTATCTTTATAGATGATATTCTGATCTACTCAAGAAGTGAAGAGGAACATGCCCAACATTTGAGGATAGCCTTTCAAACTTTAAGAAAACACAAGTGTTGTGGAATTTAGCAATCAACACAATCATGTAAGTATATAGTGAAAATAATTTTAAAGGTTGAATCCCATGGTTAATTAATCTAATTTTATTAAATACTAAAATTACCTTGAATTGATTTTATTTGAAAATAATTAAAAAATAGACATTTAATAAATATAAAATCAAATAATCAAAATTCAGCAAAATAAAAATTGTAATTTATAAAAATCAAGAAAGATTCCTAGAGTCTATAACTTCACCTATTTTGAATGAATTAAAGCTATCATCTCCTATTGATCATTACCAAATCCTATTGTCAATCAATACTCTAACTAATTGCTCTCTTCTGATAGATGAAAATTATATACTTTTAAATCAAAACATTATATTTCTATGCAAATTGATAATTTAAAAGAACTCATTAAGCAAAGATATTATGAAGATTGTACCTACAACATAGATATATTCCTATTCTATATTAAACAAGCATCACCTATTCAAGAGTTTATGATTCAAACTTTCTTTTTCCATTAATCATTTAAATCAACTCATGAATCTTAAAATTACTGACCAAATAACTTAAAGACATTAAGCTTAGAATAGGTAAACAATAATCAATGAAGTATAATAATAGAAAGCTTCAAAATTAAATTCAATTTTTTCTCCCAACTTCTTCAAAACTCTTAGATATATCATACTTTCTTTCCCTTTTATGAACTTTCAACATTTTATTTCTTACAAAATAATTTAAATAATTAATTACAATAATAAATTAAAAGACAAAATATGCCACTAAAATGCTTAAATAAAGTCATGAAAATATATAATATTATGAAATTATCAAATTCCCCCAAACTAAACATTTGTTCATCTTCAAACAAAGAAGAACAAAATAAAATCATGGACAAGTTCATAAAAAAAAAACTCACTTCCTAATGTTTTTCATAGAAATTGCCTCAAAGATTGTTACAAAAATATAATTAAAAGATGTTGACAATGGATTTTGGTTCAATCCAAATCTAGCCAACGGAGGGGTTCTTTGAGAACTCGAGCCATTCTTTGATCATCGAGAAGATGAAAGGGTGCTGAATGATAGAAGGAAAGGGGAAAAGAAAGAGAAATACATAGGATTTAACATGATTTGGCCAAATCTGGGCAGCACCAAACCCTATGTCCATGGAGGTATTTTTATTAGAGTGAAGGAATGTTTACAGAGCTTTGCTATGGCTTTTGATAGAGTTTTTGCTAGTATCCTCTCCCTCCTACATACTCTCTATCCTTTGTCTATGATGACTCTAGCCCTCCATTTATAGAAGCATGGAGGGGTACAAATGGGACTAAATTAACTGTGTATCTGTTACATCAAATATTAAATGTACAAGACTGCCTTGGGTACTAAAGACTGACTTTTGCAAGCTACTTTTTGTAAGTGGGATAGCTGTATTTGTAGAATGATGGTGCAAGTTGTTTGTTAGCTTTATGCTTGACTTTAGCGAGTTTCTAGCTGAACGAGGCTGCGTCAACATGGGCTTGAGCCCTTACGTTGGGGTTGTTGCTGGTTCCCGACTTCGAGCTCGCTTGGCTAATGAACTTAGGTCTTCTGTGAGCTGAAGGCTTCTGCACAGCGATCTGGCGAACTTGTCACCCAGTTAGATTTGACTTTTTCTGGGCTTTTGCCAACCCACTGTGCATTATCAGTTCCTATTGATAACATTAGCCCCAACTCTCAGTTCGCTTTGCGAACTAGGAGTTAGACTTCTGCTGGCAAAAGTGCATGTAGTAGTGATATGTCACAGATCTAGCCCTCACCTTGTGCACTTGCTCCCTTTTGTGAGGTGCATTTCCAACAAACTAGTTTTTTGAGACTCCAGAGGATTGCATGGATAAGCTTCTGTGGTTAGGCCCTTATCTAGCCCATTCTATTTCCAAGTCTGGAAGATATTTTTAATGTCGATCATAGGTGATTGTGTAGTCAAAGCCTTTCAAATCACCCTACCGTTTCATTTTTCCATCCCAAATGTGTCTTATGGTTGTTACTACACTGGCCTCATTTTCTTCCACGTCATTAAATGAGAGTGGTTGGGGGTTTCCTTCTAGATCCTTCAGCTCTTTCAGGCTGAGCTTATTTAATGCACTGGGAAACCTCTTCTTTTCTTCAAAGAGTGTCCAAATGGAGATTCTAGATAAACCTCCTGATATCCCGATATTCAGCTTTTTGAGTGAGGCATGTATGGTCTGTTGCATAAGGAGTTTTGAAGTCCATGCTTTTCTTGTAATGTGGAGGGATCTCATACGGATCCTAGATTATGTCCTTATGGTTGTGAGGTTTCTCTTTTTCTGCAGCTCTGGTGGGTTTTCTCAGATTCTCCCACCTCTGGGAATCAAGGCTGGGGAAGAAAACTAAAGGCTTAAGTGGGTCTGCAAGTTTCCAATCGGTAGAGGTTTATCCTTTAGTGGCTTGCCTTCTGATTAGGAGCTTTCCTCTTGCGCACCAATCTTTCTTCCAAAAGAACTAGCTATAGCTCTTCTTGAGTAGCTTTTCCTGAGTTATATTTTGACTCTTTGTGATATATATGTACCTCGTTGAGGCTTTTTGATGAACAAAATCTTCTTTTTTCCCTTTAATGTTTAGCTATTTTGTCCTCCAATTCTCAGATAACAAATATTAATTTTGCATAAAAATAATCAAATGGCCAGTCGGCAATGCTTTTGTTCAATCGATAAATTTGGTTTGAATGCAAGTAAGTAATATGTGAATAGGTCAAATGACACTAAAGTGCGCAGTCACACGAGAGCTTCGAAATTTAGTTCGCATGATAGCTATGAAGTTTAGGTCGCATGATAGCCGTGAAATTTAGATTGCATGATAGCTAAAAAATTTGAGTCGCATGATAGCTACGAAATTTAGGTCGCATGATAGACACGAAATTTAGGTCACGTGCATACGGTGGCTAAGAAAGTTGGTCACACACATGGCCTTTTAATTGCACACGATGGCTAACTTGCATATATGATAAGATTGCAATGCATGGTCACTAAGAAAGTTGCTCGTACATGCAGTAAGGTCACTATACATGCACGATGACTAAGAAAGTTGCTCGTATGCATGAGCTTTTAATTACACACATGCACATGATGGCTAAGAAAGTTGCTCATATGCACGAGCTTTTAGATCACATGAGAGTTGTGAGTTTCAATCGGATGAGAGCTGTGAAGTTCAATCACTAATTATGAAGCTCAGACGCAATTTGAGGCTCGATTTGTAAAGTATGCATTTCTCAGAATCTCGAGATCAAGTTAAACACTTTCCAGAGATTTCAAAAGAATCTACATGAACCATCCTACACAAAGTTCAAGATGCTTTTGCCTATTGGATTACAAGCTCAATATATGGTTCTTACTATAGCTGGCTGCTCTTGCTTGGGGTCCCACTGAGGTTAAGGAGGCTGTTGCGTCTTAGGTTGTAACACGTATTCTTTCAGACACCCTCTTCTAATCAGGTCCTCAATGGCATCTTTGAGGGCTCGACAATCTGAAATGTTATGTCCTACCTTATTGTGATATGCATAAAATTTGTTCGTATTTCTGCCTACATGGGGTATCCGCAAGGGAGTAGGAGTCCCGAAGTCTTCTTTACTCCTTTCTACTGTATAAATTGTATTAGGAGTATTTGATAGGATATTGTAGTGTTCATGATAAGCTAATTGCTGAGGCCGCTCAGCCTTGGCCTTCTTTGCGAGCTGGGAGTTAGAGCCGCTTTTCACGTCCTCACAACTATTCTTCCTTTTATTTTGACCTGGGTTGTCCAATTTAGGCTTCCTCACACTAAATGTCTCCTCCCACCTGATTTGCTTGGTAGCTCAATCGTAGAATTCTCCCAGGTTTGCTACTGGGGATTTTTATATGCTTTTATACAACTTGTCTTCTTTGCGGAGTCTAGCAAATATCGTCATCAAAATGCTCTAGTCGGGTGGGCTTTCCACATTGTTGACCTCACACCTGAACCGAGCAATGTAATCTTTTAAAGGCTCGTACTTGTGCTGGAAGATTGTAGCGAGGTGGCAAGGGGGGCAAGCTACCTCTTCAGCCCCCTATAGTGGTTGAGAAATTTCTACTGATATCCTTCCCAGCTGCTAATACTGCAAGCCGGGAGGTTCCTGAACCAAGCTCGAGGGTGTCTCCTAGGGTGATGGGAAAGACACGGCACTTGATCAGGGGATTACCTATCTAGAGGTCCATCTAATCATTGAACATGTCCAAGTGATTATATGGATGGTTGTTTCCATTGTAAAGTGGAAAGGTGGGAATTTTGAGTTTTTAGGGGAGAAGTTCCATTTTGATCTTCTTGGAGAAGGGAGTTCATTCCTTGGCATGGCCCGGCCACCTCGAGCTTAGGGGTGTGCCTCTAGTTGTTTCACCCATTGAAATAATTCTTCCACCATCAATGGCAATCCTTCAGACTTCTGACTGGAATCTTGGCGGGTTCTCGTATCCTCCTCATTGTGGGGGGAATGGTCTGAGACGTGCTCGCAACTGGCTCTATTCGAAGTTCCAGCTCACTGCTACTGTGGGATGATTCTAGGTGTGATGGCTTTGGCTTGTCTTCACACACTTTGGGCCTGTACCTGAGCCAGCATTTGAAATGCTTTAGCCATCCTCTTTATTGAGCCTTCTAATACTTCCCGACACTGGCACCATGCCTGGGCTTCGTCTGTGCCATTGATGGTGATGCTAGATTGACAGCGAGCCGGGGAGGCTAGACCGTTGGCGGTTCTGGTGGTAGAGGAGCTTGCAGTGTGTTCTAGTCAATTGATGACAACATCTGACTTTTTGGTGGCTTTTCCTCTCACCATTTTAATTTGAATAGGATCAACCAAAGAGACGACTAGAGAATAGAAAGGTCCCACTAGGCATGCCAAAATGTTGATGGTAGATTTTGGTTCAGTCCAAATTTGGCCAATGAAAGGGATTCTTTGAGGACTTGAGCTATTCTTCGGTCGTCGAGGTGATGAAAGGGTGCTAAACGATAGGAAGAAAGGGGAAAAGGAAGAGAAATACATGAGATTTAATGTGGTTTGGCCAAATATGAGTAGCATTGGACCCTATGTCCATAGAGGTATTTTTATTAGAGTGAAGGAATGTTTATAGAGCTTTGTTATGGCTTCTAGCAGAGTTTTTGCTAGTGTCCTCTCCCTCTTACATACTTTCTATCCTCTCTCTACAATGACTCTAGCCCCCCATTTATAGAATCATAGAGGGGTACAAATGAGACTAAATTAATTATATATCTATTACATCAAATATTAAATGTACAAGACTGCTTAGGGGACTAAAGACTGGTTTTTGCAAGCCACTTTTTGCAAGTGGGACCCAATGGCCGTATTTGCAGAATGACACTACAAGTTGTTTGTTAGCTTTATGCTTGACTTCAACAAGTTCTTGCTGAACGAGGCTACGTCGACATGGGCTTGAGCTTGCATGTTGGGGCTATTATTGGTTACTGACTTTGAGTTCATTTGGCCAATGAACTCAGGTCTTTCGTGAGCTAAAGGCTTCTGCATAGTGATCTGGTGAACTAGTTACCCAGTTAGATTCGACTTTTCCTAGGCTTTTGCCATCCCACTATGCATTACTAGTTCCTACTAATAACAAAAGATCATTCAAAATAGTCTCCAAGAAATATCAAGATTCCCCTGCTGATGGCATTCCATCACAAAATTTCAACTATGTGTGTGTAGCCAATCTCAAGTTTCAAACATGCCTTCTTAATTAAAATTTTGCAAACCAATGAATATTTAAGTATGCTCTTAAGTATTCTAGACATTCTATAAGCTTGCATTTCATAGCCTTTTCCACTAATGTAGACAAACATATTGATCTTGATCAATAGGACTTTATGTAGATTGTAATGTTTGGCCAAGGTATTAGCTTACAATTTCAAGGAAAGTAAATAACAAAATCAAGAGAGCTAACAATGCTAAACAAACAACAATTTACTCCTCTTGCTTTCTCTTCTTCTTTTTCTTTTTTTCTTTTTAAACAAAACCGACATAACAATAGAAATAAAAACAATACATAGGCTCTTTTCTTTCTAAGTAGCCTTTACTATTGATTTCTAACTTAAGAACTTCTCACCATATCCATTCCCCTCAAATAAAAAGTTTGAAAGCTCCTTTGAAGGGTAAATTCATGGTTTTTTAGGTTAGTTAAGGTTAAGATAGTAAGGTTTCAAGAAAGAAATTTGAATGGTGGTCAATCATGTGCTTTTACATATGTCATTGTTTTAATAAGGGCCAAAAGTGATGACCAATGATAGAAATGCAACAAGTTGCCTCAAAAGGCTCAAACGGTCCAAAGATGACCTAAATTATATCTAAAATCAATATCTCATCTATTATTTTGCCTCAAAGGTTTATCTTGCAAGTTCTAGCATGTTTAAGATAATGGCCCTATTTCACACAACATACTTTATTCTTCCTTAACAAGTAAACAATTCACATAATCGTGGCATAAAACACCAACAAAAATTCTCATTCATGATAAAAAATGAAATCAACAAATATTTAATCAATTAACAAGATAAGCATATTCATTTGTTTAACTCCCATCATCTTTAGATCTAAAAGTAAGAACTATTACAAAAGATCCTCTAGACATTCATCTTCAATGAATTCTCCTACAAGCTTATTGATCACATCAACTTTGAAACATTCATAAGCCTCACTAGGGAACTTCATTGCTTTAAACACATTGAATTGAACTTCTTGATCCTGAACTCTCATAGTAAGTTTTTTGCACATTAATCAAAGTCTCCCTAAAGCTAAAAATGGTCTACCTAATATGATGGGCATCTCAGAGTCTCATTCAATATTTGAGACTACGAAATCTACAAGTAAAGTCAAATTCTCAACTTTAACAAGGATATGTTCAATCACTCCTCTTAGATTTTTTAATGAGCAATTTGCTAACTGTAATTTCATTGTGGTTGCCATGGCTTCTCTTAGGTCGAGTTTTCTAAATATGGACAAAGGCATCATATTGATGATTGCCCCCAAATCACAAAAAGCTTTACCAAAGTATTAATTGGGATGCAGCTTCTTTTATAAAAAAGTGATACACTCTTCAGTAAGTGCTATAGTCTCAAAATCCATGAAACCCCTTTTGCTCGACAAAATCTCTTTCATGAATTTGGCATAATTGGGCATCTATTCTAATGGATCATTAAAGGGAATGTTCATGTGTAATTTCTTGAAAACCTATAAAAATTTAGAAAAGTGCTTGTCCATTTTGTGCTTATGAAATCTCTATAGAAATGGAGGCAGTAGATTATAAGGCTCATATTCAAAAAGTCTTTGGAAACATAAGCTTTTCTTGAGTTGTTATCTCACTTGGATCAACAAAGTCTTAGTCTACACTTTTCTCTTTTTGAGTTTCTTTTCCAGTAATCATAACTTTATGGAGTTCTTTTCCACTTCTCAATGTTATGGCTTTGTAATGCTTCTTCCCTTCTTTATTGGGATTCTTTTTAGTGTTGCTTAGCAAAGAACCTAACTAGCAATTGTAAAGTGCACTAGCTAATTGCCCCATTTGTACCTCCAAATTATGAATGGAAGCTAGTTGACTCTAAATGATGGTGTCTGTCTTGGCCATATACTATGCAAACATGTCTTCCAAGGATGGTTTCTTCTCTTGTGTGGATATTGGTTGACAAAACCCTAGAGGTTGGATAAGTGGCTTTGATGAAGATGCAGCTTCTTGATTATTATTCCAAGAAAAGTTTGGATGATTGTTCCACCTTAGATTATAGAAATTTAAGTATGGGTATGTTATAGGTATTTTCTGGTACTATGCCAAAATAGGCTGGCAAAGGCCTAGCAGTAGATAAGTCTAAATAAGAAGAGCTAAGATTACCGAGTCACCAACTACATGAGCATAGAGCAAGGTAGAAGGCCCGGCTTGCTAAGGAACGAGCTCTGGCTTGCATAGGCCAATGATTCACATTGCACGAGCTCGCATTGTTTACTGTGAGCTCGCAAAGTTTTATCTCACTAACTGAAGGCCAATAGTGACCCTAGAACAAGAGTCCTAGCTCACAGATACAACATCTCGCCCAGCAAAAGGGCTCACTGAGGGTAAACTAGAAACAAGCATCCACTCAGACTTAACCTATGGAACCAGTTTGCAAGAAGCAGCTAACACGGGCCCACCCATAGAAAGTAATCTACAAATGTCGGCTAGCAACCTGCAGAAGCCATTTTGCAGCAATCTAGGGTATCTTGTACATTTATTATCTGATGTAATAGAAATATAAATTATGTAATTACAATTGTAACCTCCTAGCCTCTATAAATAAGAGGAGGGAGGCCACTATAAAAAAATGCTTGAAAACCATACCGAAACTCTATAGAAATTTCTCTAGAATCAATAAAAGCTACCGTGGATGTAAGAACCAATGCTGTCTAGTTTTAGCCAAACCACATTAAAAATCCCTCTGTGTTCTTGTTGTTCTTCCTCTCCATCCCATTCATTCTTTCTTTGTTCAACCAGATTGTAGTTTGAGTCCTTAGAACTCTACTAGTTGGCTAGATTTAGGACGAACCAAAATCCACCATTAACATTTTGGCATCATCTGTGAAGACTCATCTATTTTCTAGTTGATATCCTATATTCTGGTTGATTTTCTATGCAATTTCAATGGCTAAAGGAAGAGCCACCAGAGCTCCAAATGTTGTGGTTGATTAGTTGGAAGGTCATGTATCTATAACAGACTCCTCCACTTCTCCTGTCATAGGTGTTGCAGTTGGCTTGCCCCCAGCTAGCTCTTTCCAACCTGCTACTATTGTTAATGACATTGATGGAATACAAACTTGGCATCAGCATCAAGAGAGACTAAAAAATATGATAGGAGAGTTGACTAGAGTAGTTATAATGCTAGTACAAGCACAAGTTCAGGATGTGCAAAGGAAGGCTAAGGTTGTTACGCCCAAAAATGTTCACTAGCAGTAGCAAGAGCAGAGCTAATCAAGAAGTTTCTTCAGGTCGTTGTTCCCAAAAACAAACTTCAGGTCACTGTTCTCATAATTAGGAGAGTCAAAGGAACAAACAATCTTTTGGCCAATGATCTAGGGAGCGGGATTGAATGGTGGAAGCGTTGTTTTGAAAGATGAACCAGTTAGAGGAATGTCTTTGAGCTCCAAATGATCAAACTTGCTACGAAGAAAGGTTGCCATTCTTTAAAGAGATTGAAGCATAGCCCCTCCCTCTCAAGCTCAAAGTTCCCATGTTCTTGCCATATAATGGGGACACTAATCCTTATGACCATTTGAATGCATTTAATATTTAGATGGATTTGCAAACAGTTGATCCTCTAGTTAAATGTCGAGTTTTCCCAGTAACTTTAGAGAGTGTACCTCGGGTGTGGCTTAGAAGCCTTCTAGTTCACTCTATATGCAGTTGGGAAGAATGTTAGCAAAAGTTCATTAGCTAGTATCGAGCATTAAAGAGGCAGCTCGTGCCTTCTGCTACCTCATGATGATCTTCTAGCATAAGCATCAGTTGCTGAAGGATTACATTGCCATATTCAGACTTGAAGCCAATTTAGTAGATAATCCTTCTGAGGAAACCATTTTGGCAATGGTCTCTGCGGGACTCTACAAAGATGGAAAGCTATATAAGAGCATTTACAAGTCCCCAATAAAGGCTCTTACTGAGTTCAATGAACGAGCTACTAAGCGAATCAAGTGAGAAGAAACTTTTGGCTTAGAAAGGCTCGATTAGAAGGATGAGAAGGGTGGCTGCATTCAGAATAAAAGGAAAAGCGGTGAAAGCTGGAGTGATCAGCCTAGTGACCAAATTGTGAAGAAAGTGATAGCTGAGTGACCTCAACATCTAGGTCATCATGATTACTACAGCATCCTATTAGACACTCTAGATAGGATATTTATGATGGAAAAGGGAAGAAAAGACTTCAGAATTCCCAACCCATTGAGGACTCCTTATGTGAATAGAAACATGAACAAAATTTGCACCTACCACAATGAAGTTAGGCACAACACTTCGGATTGCCTAGCCCTAAGAGATGTGATTGAAGATCTGATTAAGAGGGGCCACTTAAAGGATTAAGTAGTGCAACCTATAGGACAATAGCCATCGCAGCCTCAATGGGATCCCAAGCAAGGGCAGACATCCGTAGTGAGGACCACATTTTGATCTTGTAATGAATCATATAGAAACAACCAAAATTTTATGTATAAATGGCCTATGAACAAATTCTCAGTAAAATGATAGTTTGGTAGCTAGCCCCCACGATGCGAGCTCCCCCGTTCCATCTTGTGACTGTATCCTTTAAGTTTCGAGTTAAATTGGCATCGTGTTAGAATGACCTACTTCTCGACACCATCCTAATTAATCTAGTGTACATATGAACAACTTTCTTAGGCACCACATGCATGCTACCTCATGCATATGACTAACTTTCTTAGGGACTATATGCACGTGACCTCGTCATGCATATGACTAACTTTCTCAGGCACCATATGCATGCAATCTTATATTTAGCATGCATATGACCAACTTTCTTAGGCACCGTATGCACGTGACCTCGTCATGCATATGACCAACTTTCTCAGGCACCATATGCATGCAATCTTATATTTAACATGCACATGGCCAAATTTTTCAAGCACCATGTGCATGCGACCTCCGATTGGACATGTATACGACCCACTTTCTTAGGCACCATATACATGCATCACCCATATACAATCAACTCCTACTGGATGTAGCTCTCATGTGACCTATTATTCGTAGCTCCCATGTAACTTATCATTCATAGCTCGCATGCGACTTCCTACTAGGTGTAGTTCTCATGCAACCTATGTGCTATTCATTATCAATTAAGGCACTCCAATGCCCAAATTCATTGCTTGCTGAAAAACATGACTGATTGGTTACTTACATGCTTTATTCTACTATGATTTGCATGAATTCATATCATTATTTGTGATATGCAAAATACTTAACATAGCATGCAAGAATCATGAAGAAAATTTTGTTCACTAAAAGCCTTAACGAGGTAAATTTACATCAGAAGATCCAGAATACAAATCAAAAGAGGCCTATGGCTATTACATTATGGGAAAATGACTGGTTCCTTGGAGAAGAACTCCAACCATCAGGAGAACTGGCGGACATGCTTACTCTTTAATCTTCTTCTTGCCGCCTTCCTTGGTTTAGAGTTCCTTTCTAGCTTTTTGCCCTGCACCAAAAATTCAAAAAAGCCAGCAAATATGGCTAGAAAGGTAAACCTCTATGGCATAACCATGAGAAAATAATCCAAGATTTATACAAGATCTTTCAAAATTCTCGAAGAAGGATTGCCCATAAAGGCTTTTTATGTGGCAAACCATACACGTCTTACTAGAAAAGCACACCATCAAAAATATAGGGGGCTTATCTAAGGCACCCATCAAATCACTCAATGAAAAAGGAAGAAGAAATTCCCATGCTTTCAATAGACCAACCTGGTCTCATGAAGAGTTTAGAAAATGTCCAACCACTTTCATTAAATGCCTTAGGAGAAAATAAGGCAGAGATGTCAATGGTTATGAAGTAGATACAATAGAAGGTATGGATTGGAGTAGATGAAATGATAAGCTAACTAAAGACTTTGATTGCACGGTTATCCATAAAAGAAGCCTTTGCCAGCAAATTACAATTCCCAGCCCGCAAAGTGAGTTGAGAGTTGGGGGGCTGATGTTGTAGATATTTTCCAATACTAAGTAAAATGGACAGTAGTAGATAAATCTAAATAAGAAGAGCTAAGATCATTGGGTTACTAACTACACGAGCACAAAGTAAAGCAAAAGGCTTGACTCATTAAGGAATGAGCTCCGACTCTTGTAAGCCAATGATTCACATTGCACGAGCTCACATTGTTTACTGTAAGCTGGTGAAGTTTGATCTCACTGACCGAAGGCCAGTAGTGACCCCAAAATGAGAGTCCCAACTTACAGGCATAGCATCTCGCCTAGCAAAAGGGCTCACCAAGGGTAAACCATAAACAAGCATCCACTCAGACTTAGCTTGTGGGGCTAGTCTATAAGAAGCAGCTAACACGGACCTACTTGTAGAAAGCAATTTACAAAAGTCAACCAGCAGCTTGTAAAAGCCATTTTGTAGTAGTCTAGGCTATCTTGTACACTTATTACTTGATGTAATAGAAATATAAATTGTGTAATTATAATTATAACCTCCTAGCCTCTATAAATAAAAGGGGGAAGGCCATTGTAAAAAAAAGCCTGAAAATCATACTGAAACTCTGTAGAAATTTCTCCAAAATCAATAAAAGCTACTGTGGATATAGAGACCAGTGTTGCCCGATTTTAGCTATACCATGTTAAAAATCCCTCTGTGTTCTTGTTTTTCTTCCTCTCCATCCCCTTCGTTCTTCCTTTGTTCAACCAGATTGCAATTTGAGTCCTTAGAACTCTACTGGTTGGCTGAATTTGGGACCGAATTGAAATCCACCATCAACAGGTTATTTTGCTAGCTATTGTAATTAGAAATAGTTTGAACTAACTTAACATTGATAGGTTACTTTTTATGAACATGATTTCCTCCACAAATTTTACAGACTACCAAAAAACCTTGAATGGACCTCCACGATATTAAGCTTCTTAGTCAACATAATGACTTGAGCTAATAATGTCATAATGGCATTAAGCTCATGAAATGCAACTACCTTTCATGGTGCTAATATCTCTGAAGGCTATTGATAGCTATTGGAAGCCATTTCATCCAATAGATCTTATGCCTCATCAATCAACTTTCCTATAAGAGCATCTTCTATTGTAGTATCAATTATCATTTGAGTTAGGCCTACCAAACCATTATAAAATATTTAAACTTGAAGCCATTTGGGTAGCCCGTGATGTGGACATATTCTAAGAAGATATTTGTACCTTTCCCATGCTTTGTAAAGTGATTCATAATCATATTATACAAAAAAAAGTAATGTCATTCCTCATTTTTTTAGTTTTAGAAGGTTGAAATAACTTGGCTAAAAACTTTTGAGCTAAGTTATCCTAACTAATGATTAATTTGAAGAAAGAGAGCTCAATCAACTTTTTGCTTTGTCTTTCAGCAAGAATGGAAACATTCATGGTCTAATAACATTATCAGTGACTCCATTGTGATTAAATGTGTCACATGTCTCCAAAAAGTTAGAGACATGAGCATTAAGGTCATCATTAGGTAGTCCTCCAAACTACACTAAAGTTTGAATCATTTGAACGATTGTAGGCTTGATTTCAAAATTATTAGCTTAGATGATTGGTCTCTTAATACTTGAGTGGATGCCATTAACTAAAGGTACATCATAGTCTCAAACTTTTTTGCTCTTCAACTCCATTTGGATTTCCCATAGTAGGAACCAAATTTGTCTTTCTCATTTCTCTTCTAATAGTTGACAATGTTCTCTCAATTTCTTGATCTAGTTGGCATGCAAATTATAGATAGTTCCTAAAAAGAAAAAAATTCAAAGTAAAATTAAAATCAATTGGCATTAATCTTAAAAAAAATTAGAAAACAATTCCCTGGTAATGACACCAAAAACTTATGGAATTTTGCAATTAACACAATCATGCAAGTATACATGGCTAACAAGTAATATTGTGAAAATAATTTTAAAGGTCGGATCCCATATGGAATTGATCTAATCTTATTAAGTACTAAAATTATCTTAAATTGATTGTATTTGAAAATAATTAAAAAACATAAATTTAATAAATGAAATCAAATCATAAAAATTTAGAAAAATAAAAATTGTAATTTATAAAAATCAAGAAAGATTCCTAGGGTCTATAAGTTCACCTATTATGAATGAATTAAAACTATCACTTCCTATCAATCTTCACTGAATCTTATTATCTATTTAATCTCTAATGTATAAATCATCCTCTTCTGATAGATGAAAATTATATTCTTTTAAATCAAAAACACTATATTCCTATATGAATTGATAATTTCAAAGAACTCATTAAGCAAAGGTATTATCAAGATTGTACCTACAACATAGATGTATTCCTATTCTATTTTAAACAAGCATCACATATTCAAGAGTTTATGATTCAAACTTTCTTTTTCTAATAATTATTCAAATTAACTTATAAATCTTAAAATTGCTAGCGAAATAACTCAAAGACATTAAGATTAGAATAGGTAAACAATAATCATTGGTGAATAACAATTGAAAGTTTCAAAAATTAATCTATCAAAAAATAAGATCCATTACAACCCTAAGAAAAATTATTTAGTGCATAATTATAAAAAATTGAAAAGTATCATTGTAAAAATAAAGAATACAATAGGCATCAAAGAAATGTTGAGGAAACTCCAAATGCTGAAAAGAAACTCTTCATGCCAAGTATGCCTTTCTCCTCTTCAATGTCGCACAGCCTCTCTATAAAATCCTTATGTCTTAGCTTGCTATGTTGCAGTCATTGCTCTCTGTCTTCTCATGCCTTCTTTATAAACTAAAAGGTAAATAGCCCTAGAGAAACAAAGGGGTCGAATGGCCTTTTTTCAAAATAAAGGGCTGATTACCCTATATTGAAACATCATGTTGCACTTTTGTTTTATGTTTTTTTTCAACACATGTCATTTCATTTTTTTAAGCGTGAAAATATATAATATAAAGAACTTATCAACAAGTTATATTCTAAGTTCTCAAAGTGTAATATCTAGATTAGAGTGTGGCATTTTTGTGACATGTGATCTCAAAGGATAGTATCAGTGAAAACCCCCAAAAGGTAGAGATAATGCAAACCTACCCGAGACCAACCATGGTCACAAAGATTGGAAGTTTCATGGGTGTGGTAGGTGTTATAGGCAGTTTGTTCAGGATTTCTTTACCCTAACAGTCCCTTTAACCTAGTTAACTGAAAAAGGGGTGAAGTTTGAATGGATAGATAAATGTGAAGAAAGTTTTGAAAAGTTGAAAGAGTGTTTTACCTCAACCCCAATCTTGACCCTAACCTAACAAGCTATTCACTTTAGTGCAATGCATCTACGATTGGCTTGGGATACACCTTAATGTAACATTAAAAGTGATAGCCTATGGATTATGGCAATTGAAAGTGCTGGGTTTCCATGCAGCAAGCACAACGAAAATTTAAAAATTTTGAAACCCACCAAGGATCCATGTACAAAATATAAATCAGTTGGTCCAAAAAATTACCTTATTGCGTTGCATTTATGCAGAATGCAGCAACACAGGTTCCTTCTCCTTATGGTGTTATGGTTTGATCCAGAAAATAGCAATATGTATTGGTGAATCTTTGTCTCCTATGATGTTACAGTTTGATGCAAGGTTATGGGATGATCCAGAATCATGAACACAGATTAACAAGTCTGTGTCTTTACTGTATCCACACACGAGTAAGATAAAACTCTAATTACCCGGATGGAATTGCCTCTCTCACTATGTCTCTGCTAGAAAATGACTCTGTCTATTTTTAGGATCTCTCAATGCTTTTTTGAAGAAAACCTTTTTCATTCAATTTGGCTGCTCTCAAAATAATGAATGCCATCATGCTTCACTACGCCCCTAAGAGTTTTATTTATAGCTCTAGGGTTTAGTGGGAAAAAGACCTAGGCCCAGTCTAACTGAAAGTCCTAGTCTTAGTCCAACTGAGAGTCCTAGTCCAATAGAAAGTGTGAAAAGACTTTTGGGCTTAAGTTATTAAATTAGTCTAACTAACTTTAATAATTAAGCCCAATGTAATATAACATTAATAAAGCCCAA